>JADLZN010005623.1:0-200104 GCA_018155175.1 Sinocyclocheilus anophthalmus
CATGAGGTCAAAGGAACTGCCTGAAAGAGCTCAGAGACAGAATTGTGGCAAACCACAGATCTGGCCAAGGTTACAAAAAAAAAAAATTCTGCTGCACTTAAGATTCCTAAGAGCACAGTGGCCTCCATAATCCTTAAATGGAAGACGTTTGGCACGACCAGAACCCTTCCTAGAGCTGGAACGTCCGGCCAAACTGAGCTATCGGGGGAAAAGAGCATTGGTGAGAGAGGTAAAGAAGAACCCAAAGATCACTGTGGGTGAGCTCCAGAGATCCAGTCGGGAGATGGGAGAAAGTTGTAAAAAAAGTCAACCATCACTGCAGCCCTCCACCAGTCGGGGCTTGATGGCAGAGTGGCCCGACAGAAGCCTCACCTCAGTGCAAGACACATGAAAGCCCAAATGGAGTTTGCTAAAAAACAAATGACGAAAACCTTCTCCAGAGTGCTCAGGGTCTCAGACTGGGCCGAAGGTTTACCTTTACAAGACAATGACCCTAAGCACACAGTTAATATAACGAAGGAGTGGCTTCACAACAAATCTGTGACTGTTCTTGAACGGCCCAGCCAGAGCCCTGAATAAACCCAATTGAGCATCTCTGGAGAAACCTAAAAATGGCTGTCCACCAACGTATACCATCCAACCTGACAGAACTGGAGAGGATCTGCAAGGAGGAATGTCAGAGGATCCCCAAATCCAGGTGTGAAAAACCAGGTCCCAAAAAGACTCATGGCTGTATTAGATCAAAAGGGGTGCTTCTACTAAATACTGAGCAATGGTCTGAATACTTAGGACCATGTGATATTTATTTCAGTTTTTCTTTTTTAATAAAATCTGCAAAAATGTCAACAATTCTGTGTTTTTCTGTCAATATGGGGTGCTGTGTGGACATTAATGAGGAAAAAAATTAACTTAAATGATTTTAGCAATGGCTGCAATATACAAAGAGTGGAAAATTTAAGGGGGTTTGAATACTTTCCGTACCCACTGTATATAGATATATATATATATTATATCTGCTTTTTCCTATCTTCCTCTTGTTAATTGCTAAAACAGTCTTAGTTTGACATAACTGTTGAGAAACAGAACCAAGCTGTCGTTTACGAGGTAGTCGCGCTCTTCTCTCTCTCTCTCTCTCTCTCTCTCTCTCTCTCTCTCTATCTCTTCCTGAGAGGGGGCAGTATGGAGGAGGGCAGCTTCAGTACTGGTCAGTTTAGCTAAAGCTTTAAGGCACGAGAGATGACAGGGGAGCTAAGGAGCGCTTCATTTGGCCCAATCAGATCTTATTTCGCCGTGCATAATAAGCGTCTCGCCACCGGTTGCTGTGGCAGCATCGCCAAGGTAATTGCACCTTTCAAGCACGCTGGGATAGATTCAAACTAGAGCGAAAAAGACAGAGACAGAGAGATAGAAATGGAAGGAAAGCACTCGGAAAAGAACACTAAAGCATATTCTAATATCTTTATTCAAGATATGGTGCATCACAAACTTGTTCCATGTAAATTCCATGCATATGGACCATAATCAGCCAAAATACCTAAAGTGTGTGAGTTAATACAGTTCTTATGACAAAATCAAAGTCATTAAAGGGTTTCCAGGTTGTTGCTATACTGCTATGGTGTTCTGAGTGAATTATAGTGCATCATGGTCTCTAGGTTGTTTTGGGTGATTGCTTGCTGACCTCATTCTCTATTATATGCTATCCTTAATTGTAAGTGTATGGCAGTGATTCTTTCTCAACCTTTCTGTTCAAGACAACATTCGAAGGCCCTCATATCAAAGCTGACCTCTGTCATTCTGCTAGCTGTAGTAAAAATAATTTAAAAAAAAGCATTTTAATTCATTTTTATGTTAATACAAAAACTTGCTGAGGCCCCCTAGTGGGCCCCGGACCCATGACTGAGAACCGCTTGATTTTTATTTTTTTTTCTGCAGGTTTTTTATTGTCCGACAGGTGAATATCGCAAGTTTAAAAGCAAAAGAGCACCTCTACTCAACAAGCTACGTAATTTGACATCATTCAAATCTGTAGCCCAAATAGTTCAGGATAAATGTAGGGGTTTGTTCAAATTCCTAACATTGATTATACATTATAGTGGTATCAAAAGTAGTAAATTGTGTTTTGGTGTGAAATCTAGTTAACATGATTCATTTCTGTGAGGAATATTCCCCTCATGTCATGTCTAACGCACTTCTTGTGTTTCTGCTTGAAGATCTTTACTGAAAATCCAGCAGCAGTCATTATCCTCAAGCTTTTAGCGCTTGTGCTCCATTTTCTTTTGCTAATGCACCATCTCCAAGCATTTTCAATGAAGACACGTTATTATTTCCCTCCGTTACATGTGTGAGATTACAGGGGTGTGCGTGCGTGTGTGCGTCATGACTTCACAGACGTCCCACAGATGTCTAATTACAGCAGCGGGGGGACACTGCGTTTTCTCCAGCCTCTGTTATTGCCTGTTTCTTTCCGTCCGTTGACGAAATCTCTCAGTTGTTTCTCACCAGTACAGCCGATGTGCATTTAGGTTGTAAAAGCAAGGTGCTACTGCTTGGCTGAGAACGCTGAACACAGCAGCCCGGCGGTTTCCACGCGTCGCTCTGATCGTGTTGATCCTGTAATTGGTCGAAACGCGTTCAAGAGAGGCCACCCAAGTCACATACAAAATTGGCTTCTACATCAGATTCGAAGCGTGATTGAAATTTTTAAAGCACGCACCGGTTGAAAGGAACCTGACCGTGAAGACACACAACACACACACACACACCACACACACACGCCTATGTTTGACGAACTGCAATTATGCTGAACATGTTCCTGAAGCATTCGCAGGGGTATAGAGTAATTAAAGGAATAATGCACCTAAATATAGAATAGAGTTATTATTTATTCACCATCGTGATGTCATTCATCTGTGGAATATATTTGTTGCTTTATGTTTTTCCCTCATTAAAATGCATAAAGTAAAATTAAAATGTATATGAATCTGTACATCAACAGTTGATCATATTTTTATTTTTAATATTTGATTTATAAACAAAATGAGGGATATTTGAGTGAAAATTACATTTACATTTTAATGTAGAAAAGTAGACGATGTATTTAATATAAAATTAACAAAAAAATACATAAAAATAACTGTTCAAACTAAATTAAATAAAAACAATCTAACAATTAGCAGACACAATCTACAATTCAAAGGGTTGGGGTCACTAAGATTTGTATTATTATGTTTTTATTATTATTATTATTAAGCAAGAACATATTGAATTGATCAAAAGTGACAGTAAATACATTCTATAATGTTACAAAATAGTTATATTTAAAATAATAGCTCAAATACATGTCTTTTAACTTTTATTAAATTCTGGGAAAAAGTTAGCATGGTTCCCATTACAAAAATAAATTTAAAAAAATAAAATAAGCAGAAAACCACTGATCCTTTTAAACATTGTATAGATGATCTGTTCTGGCACTAAATCAGCCTTTTAGAGGTGATCTGAAGGATCGTGTGACACTGAAGACTGTAGTTATGATGCTGAAAATTCAGCTTTACACCACAGGAATAAATTGTTAATATTTGTGCAATGTTTTTACTTTATTTTTGATTAAATAAATTCAGCCTTGGTAAGCATAAGATACTTCTTTCAAAAACAAAAACACCACCAAGAGGCTTTCAGAAAAACATTATTAGAATGTCCAATCCAAAATATAAAGATTTCTATTGAATGATATACTCTGCATGCACACATGGTTGATGAGAAGAAGAAGAAGCCTTCTGGGTCACCTCAGGATGGTCAAAAGGTCCAAATGTCTGAATGTCTGTCTCGTGACATGAGGAATGCAGTAATGTGCATGTTTTTCGCAGGACGTCGTGTTCTATGTGTATGAAGGGTGGGTAGTAGGGGCTGTATATGTGTGTGTGTGTGTGTGTGGGTGTGTCGGTCATCGAAATTCTTCGAAAGTTTGAAGAGATAAAGATGGCTGGTTGGACACACAGACTTCCAGACCAGACAAACAGCTGATCTGAGCTGTTCTCAGGAGGAATTAGCTGAGCAATCACAGAAGATTAATGATGTCCATCATGATATTTTTCAGGTGTCATATCTTAATTCTTTGTTATTTAATGTTTTCCTCTCAGTGATGTTCACTTATCGTGTTAGTCAAGGCTCTTTGCACCAAAACAAAACGTAATTTAGTTTCACATGACCATTTCCACCTACAATTGTGCAAATTTTATAAACAAATAACAATAATTATGAAGTAATCAAAAAAATTCAATAAAATAGCAGTTTATCTCTCTCTTTCTTTCTCTGTAGCAACAGACAGCGGCCTGTAACAGTTGCAGTCAATGTTGTAAGGGTTTTGGTCATCTGCCTATTTAAACAAGACAGAAAGTAGTGAGTGATTAACCAGATCAGGCGACTGTTGATGCAGTCAAAAAAGCCAAGTCAGAGAGATCATTACACACAGATCACAATGCACAAGCCCATAATACACACACACACACACACAACACACACACAAACCACTGTAAGCTCATTTACACACAATGGCATGGCCATTTTGGCTATTATTGTTGAATATCTTATGGCGTGTGTGTGCTATATTTTGTGGACAAAATTGTTAAAGGGGTCATAGGATGCCCATTGTCCACAAGTTGATATGATTATTAGGGTCTTAATGAAAAGTCTGTAAAATACTTTCTAAAAAAAAAAAAATTTTGTACCCTGGTCAAAAACAGATCTTTTCAGAGCACGCAGTTTTGTTGATTTTCCTTTAAATGTGAATGAGCTCTGCTGACCCCGCCCCTCTCTTCTGAGCTGCTTTCAGAGAGACTGTTTACTTTAGCCGCAGATTAATTTGCTAATTAGCACATTATTAGGAAAGGAGATTTGCAAAGATTCATTAAAAAAAAACCTTATACACTTCTTCTGTAGGTGAAGCTGGATAACGAATGATTAGCATGAACATAGACACATTTATGTAGATAAGGGCGCATTCCCTTCAAAAACAAACGTAATCCACTGCAAGTTCAGCGGCTCAGATGTCGGGAGTAAATGACGACTGCTATGTTCATTATTACATCCAACAACAGAACAGCTTAATCGCTTAAGGAGTCTTTCTTATCTACATCTGCTCCGGCGGTAAAACAGTGGTGGACTGATGACAGCTCACTCAGGGCGGGTCTAAGGTAAGACACCAGTCCAGTCTGTGCTGAAACGCCACTGTCAATCAAACTATCGTGGGAGGGGCCTGTCTGTGTGACACACTGGGTGGATTTTTATCATTATAGGGTGGTTACACACACTGCCAACACACATTTCAGTTCAAACAATTGTAAAAGTGCATGTAGCATACTATGACCCCTTTAACTCTAAACCTGACAACACATCCCTTTAGAGATGTATTTAAAAGTTAAAATGATTAAAAAAATAATTATGTAAATGTGTTATTTTAGGCATAGGGTTTAGTCCGTTCAGTTAGTCTGTAGTCATTATATATATAGGTATATAACATGTGTGTGCACTTTGCAAAATAAATTAATTAATTAATGAAAAAATTAAAGTGTGCATAAATACATCTAAAGTTTACACCAGGATCCTGTCAGTCAGACCCCTATTTCAATGTGTGATATGATACATTTGTGGATGTTTACATGCAGATTATACATGTCATTAATCTGCCATTAAACCTTACCTTCCTTGGTTTTCATGACATCTGCTGTAGTGCATCTTTACATAACATCAGTATATCTGAAATGTCAAAGCAATACTGGACTGATAAGCAGCTGTAAACATCTTATGGTAATCTTAACAGGTGTTTTTCACTATAACTTACACATTTTATAATATTTATCATCATTTAAAAAAAAAAAAAACTTTCAGTACTTCATGAACACTACCGCTTTAATATACGTTTTTGAAAGAAGTCTCTTATAAATGTATTTGATCTAAAATACAACAAAATATGTTAAGAATTGTCTCGTGCACATGTCCTTACGAAATTCTTCTAATATGCATGATTTGGTGCAGATTATTTCGTAACCCCGAAAACAAAACTAAGACGGGAAACTATTGATGAAAAAACAATTTCGTAAACTGAACTAAAATAAAAATGACAAAATAATTGAAAAACTAAAACGAAACAAAACTAACAACAGTTATTGAAAAACTAACTGAAATAAAATAATAATTATCAAAAAAATAAATAATCGTTTTGCAGTGTTCGAACACTATACCGGGACTTTGGGGGGAGCCCACTGTATTTTTTATACGGAGGCGTGCGCTGCTGTGTGCTCAAAAGAGGGCTTACAACGACTGACAAAAGTGCCTAACAGCTAAGTCTATGCACTAGGGTATCAATGTCCGGATTTACCTATTATAAAAACAACCAGCCCCACCTATACTCTATAAACAAAGCATCAGGTGTCTTGGAGGTTCACATGAACACGGTTCAATTTACTCGTAGTCAGGCTACAGAAGAATACCATAATCCCTCCGTTCAATTAGGCCTAAGACATAGAGAGTCACGCAGACCTATAACAACCAAGCCACAACACATAATTGCGAATAACATGCTTACCTTAACACAGAATCGACCACAGAGTCCAACGTTTATTTTTTTTCTACGAATCTTTGAGTTAACTTGTACTAAACATGAGTGGAATTTGCAACGCAGCGCCCCCACACCTTGGATGACTCATACTCATGACAAGAATAGCATGTATAGTATCTTTATTGAAGTGAATTAGGTTTTAAATCGCCGTCATGCATGAATGAAATATATTTTTGCAATTTTACACATAATAATCCACGATGGTCACATTACACAAAACACAACACCCACCCAGTTACACGTCAAAATAACCACCACATCAGTCAATATTTTTGAGACCCCCCAAAAATTTCACAAATCCCGTTTTCAGGTGAGCCCATGTCTTATTAAGGGGAGCCAAACTCCCCCTTGCTCCCCCGTAGTTCGCACCCTGGTTTTAGTAATCATTAAGTTCACACCCCTTGGCGGAAACAAATATATGAGCTGTGTGGCGCGGCGGTTTAGGGAAATACCTGTAAATGTCGCATCACGCACGTGAGGTTATCTGACGGAGAGACGCAAAGCATTTTAAAGCCTGCAAGGGTCCTGTTTGGTAAACGTGCACCAGCAGTACTTATCAGAACACCCGACCCATTATCTGACAGCAGTACTAATTTAATTCTGTATCAGACGAGAACCGTTTGACATAAAGACCGTGAGTCGCGACACGAACCGCACTCGCATTAAATATATTACATCAGGTAAACAAGATTATTTATTTTCTCATGTAACACAAGCAAACAAACCAACATTAGGCATTCTAATTTGGTGCTTTGAAGAAAAAAAGGCACGCAGCGCAACGTAATAATTAACAAAAAAAAAGACAAGAACGCATCCTTTCTGAAAACAATACAAAACTTCTGCCTAGCATCTTGTGATCACTCTGCCAGGCTTTCGGACAAATGTGCATAGGCTAAATCACATCATAAACACGCTTATAATTCTTAATAAATTAAAAGAACATTCAGATATGAGCCTTTAGCCTACTGTTAAATGCGATTGCCGTTATTATTGAATTTCATAGTCCCAGTTATGATTATGGGCATTGTTCACGAAAAGTGAGAAAGACAAGAAAGTTGCAATATATTATGATTGTAAAAAAAGAAAAAAAAGAATCCAACTATCATAACCAAATAGGTACATTTTATTGTAGTATTAAATATATCAATAAACATCATTAGATGACATTAAGCACAACTTGTGTAGATTTATTTAGTAAAAAGGCTTGACTGATTCATTTTGGCGTATATTTGTATACTTTTACCATTTAATCAATCTCAGCATGCGTTAATTTTGTGTCGCTAGACATTTGCATCACTAAGGCTAAATTATGCCTTATTGCCTTTTATGCCCAAGTCTTTCTTTGGCCTGCGCTCTGGAAATGATCTGAAACTAAACTATATAAAATCTAAATAAAAACTAAACTAAAACTAACAACACTATTAATTAAACTAATAAAAACTAAACTGAATTTTATAACAAATTTAAAAACGATATTAAAGTAAAACAAATTTAAAAATTCAAAACTATAATAACCTTGATATTGTGCTGAGAAATTGCTTAGTATTATCAAGGTTTACATGAAAAAATAAAACATAAAAAAAAAATCTTGATTCTTTCTGAACAGAAAGTTCAAAATAAGAACAGGATTTATTTTTAAATAAATAATGTTCTCGATAAATAAAAGTATAATTAAAAGAGAAGAAGAAGAAATGTTTTAACCCAAAATAATGGTAGTGCATGTTTCATATAATAATTTGGTTTCAGTAATAATAAACTGAATTTTATATTATATCACAGACATTAATGAACTAAACCGTTTAATACACACATAATCTGGACGTGTGTGAGGTTGAGTTTTGGAAAATCACTGCACCAACTATCTCCACAAAACAATGTCTTGCACAAAAATAAATAAATCTATCATTATCAATAAATAACTTTAACAAAAACATAAAAATGCAGGTTTGTGGTAAGGATAGGGGATGGAAAATACCATTAACTCAGTATCATGTTATATACAAAATAGAAGTCAATGGAAAGTCTCCACCATCATAGAACAGAAAGCGTGTGCATGTGTGTGTGTGTGTGTGTGTGTGTGTTTGTGTGTGTGTGTGTATTCGATCAGTAATGCTCCGTTGTCACGTTGCTGCCAACACGTAATCCATCTTTGCCATCTTGGATGAGAATTCATTTGAAGTGACAGAGATGGATTCTAAAAGTTATCTGGCAGTTTCCTGAATCTATTGCAGCCACTGTGTGCTTTTTCTCTTTTTTTCCTCTCATCCATCTCTAAGTGTGTGATTCAAATCAATGAATCAACAAAACTGATTCATTTTGCAGGCTGAGACATAAGCAGCCTGCCTACATTTGTACTAATTACTGAAATTTAAGAAAAAGAATCCCCGTTTACACTGACTATGTCCAAGATATGACCCTTCACTGACCATCTGAAGCATATATCATAAAAAAGACAACTTCCTCGACTCGACAAATCTGATTGTCTGGTTTTATGCAATTCCAGGTATGAAGGAATGTAAAAGGTTTGGCTATGAGAGACTTTTGGCTTCTGACTCTTGGAATTATGGTTAGCTAAATTTTTAGACTCCAATATTCTCTTGTTGGCAAATCTTGTTTCTTCATCATGTGATATACTATAAACTGC
Organism: Sinocyclocheilus anophthalmus; assembly: GCA_018155175.1. Lineage (NCBI taxonomy): Eukaryota > Metazoa > Chordata > Actinopteri > Cypriniformes > Cyprinidae > Sinocyclocheilus > Sinocyclocheilus anophthalmus. The sequence continues at coordinate 9,258 of JADLZN010005623.1, forward strand.
TCATGCTGAAAAGAGACCACCAATGAAACACCTTTCACACAAGCTCAAATTCACATGGAGTTTTCCTCTATGCTTTTTTTGACATTCCTTGTCCAAATCTCCACCTGATCTGCACTGATGTCAACCACCAAATCTGTTACATCATTTAAACACAGCTTTCAAATTCACATCACAATCGTCAGATTCACTTGCCTTGTTCTTCAGAGTGTTGATCGCTTTGTTTTGCTGTCTTTAGATCCAAGCCGTTCTCTTCCAAAATAAAATCTTTGGGGAAATGTTTATATTCAAAGAATCTGGGGCAAAAGTCTATAAAACCTTTGCTCCTGCTGTATGGTATCAGAGGAAAGGGATGTCTCAGATGTTCATCTAAACTTGATAGCCTTGATATAGCTTTATGCCTTAAAGCCCACAACACTTAATCTTTGCATTATCTATATTTATTGATTATGAATATATGATTGTAGGTGGTTACTGCTGTGAAGCACTGTCTAATGTGTATCTGGGGTATATGTTGTGCTGTAGCTGTTCAGAAAAAAAAAAACACCATTAGTTTGGATCAGTCCTCTGTGTGCACATTTGATGAAGTACAGTATGCGGTTTTATGGCAAACATTTTACCTGGTAGAAATGGTTCTTTCTCTTTTTTTTTCTATATTTACTATGATGAGCCTTGTCTGTCCGTAATTTGTGTGTGTGTGCGTACTGTGAGACCATTTAATGTGGGAGAGCGAGATGTGTAGTCATTCTCTTTGCAAATTAATTTAAAGGGGTCATATGATGCTTTTTATGAAGATCATTATTTTGTGTATTTGGTGTAACAGAATATGTTGACATGCTTTAATGTTCAAAAAACACATTATTTTTCAAATACTGTACATTATTGTAGGTCCTCTATGCCCCGCCTCTCTCAAAAACATAGTTTTCAACAAAAGCCCCTCCTTTGACAAGCGCAGTCTGCACTGATTGGCCAGCTGACCCAGTGCATAGTAATTGGCCGAACACCACAAGCACACGTCAGAAATATAATGCCCCTTACCATAATCGCGAGCTTCATCTTTCAAAAATAAATGTAAAGACAGAGCCCGAAAGGGGAACAGCGTCGCATGACAGACACAGTGATGAAGCTGGTATGTGTGTGCAGTACACAAGCCACGGTTAAAACAGCTGCCTCCACTGCGATGGACCCTTTGTCTCTCTCTCTCTCTCTCTCTCTCTCTCTCTCTCTCTTCTCTCTTCTCTCTCTCTCTCCTCTCTCTCTCTCACACACGCGCGGCACACGCCCACACGCCACACACACACACAGACAATGCGCAAAACTCCGCATTTGAACCGTCAATAGCAAAAACTTAAACTAATAAAAAAACATACTTACAGTAGCTGATTCAAAAGCGCCAAATTGTCATAGCAAAGTCAGAATAACCTCCTCTCCTAGCTTCACGAAACGATCGTCCATAAAATGCACTGCTGTTCTTTAGTAAGTAATCTTAAAGATTCCTAAATAAATCTACTTTCGGAAGGCCAAATAAAGCTTTTGCTTTCGCCTAGAAACACACAGAGTCTCTCTGACATGGCTGCTTCAACACTAACTGCGGTTACTGAAACCACGCCTTCTTTCTTTGCGTGCACATTTGGGCGGCATTATGCTAATATATCCACATAGTGACGTAGATATGTGGGAGCATGTTAGAACGAGCCGTTTTAGGGGGGCGTGCAGAGTCTGTACCTTTGATAAAGAATCTCTCTTTATTTGGTTTTTTGAGATTAGTCTTTGCAACTTTAGGGATCTTATTTATGCACCAAGAGCTTGTAACACTCCAAAGAGAAAGGAAAACTTGAAATCGCATCATATGACCCCTTTAATATCATATTTGACATTTTTTGTAAAATAAATAGTACAATATTATAGTGAAATAACAATGTCACACAAGCAAGAGTGCTATAGCATTTTCAACAAATCAGTTTGATTGAGTGAATGATTTAGTGACTCACTGATAACAACAATCAATTGTTTTGTTCCTGAAAAAAAGTTTTTGAATGAATTGATTGGTTGAATGAATGAATCAATGATTCACTCATAAAGACAGTCACTTGGTGCCATCTACTGGCATAACGATGCAAACTGCAGAAAGTATTGCTGATAAAAATCCTACATTGCACAATTAAATAATTTGATAATAGCATTGTGAAAATAAAAAGGGATTGTCCCCTTTATATAGTAGTCCAATAGAACACACACAATTAAACTCAATGCATTCAGTTTATCAAATATTTTTCTTTGTATTTTTGCATTAGTTCTCAGAAATCACTTAATTCTTTTTCACTCTGTCAGTTTTTTATTAATAGACTGAATTACCAACTTTCACATTGTAAACAGAGGAAAATACCAGAAAAGCAAAATCCCATTAAAAGATTCACTCATATCCGCAAAGTTCCTTTGTCACTCCTTTGCCTCTTGCATTTGTTTATTATTGTGTGTTTGGTTGAATTTATTGCCAAAGAGGCATTTAATCCCAAGGGTGGGAGGAAAATCAGCCATAATCACATGAAAGAGGGAATAAAAGAATGAAGAAGAGACACATGACGCACAAACGTTCAGCTCTGATCTGGATGTCTGCTTCAGTGTCATGCTCTGTATAGACTCCACTGGATAGACGGTGGGTGGCAGAGCAAGATATCTCTCTCTATAGCTCTGTTCCAAACCCGAGTGAGCTTGTTGTCTGCATAGGCAGTTACCTTCTATGACAGCATCCTTACTTAAATTAAAACTCATAAAAGAGTGATTTGAAATGCTCTACATAGGCAGTGATTCTCATAACGATTTCTCAGGCACATCATTAGCACTCTTCATGAGAACTGATAAATGATAATGCTCACAGTTGATTCCAGTAGTGTTATGGTTGCATGTTGCTAAGCTAATAATTTGATATTCTAATAAGCATACAACCACTTGCAGTATAGAATGAAATACAATATTGAATTAATAAAAATTTCCCTGCTAAAAGACAGCTTTTAAAATTGCGATTGGAGAGCATGTGATCGGTTAAAGGGGTAGATTTTATTTTATTTTATTTTATTTAATTTTATTTTACAGCTATCGTTCATCTGTAGATGATGGGATTAATCTATTCTTGTTATTCATGGCTTCTATACAAATAAATACTTCAGTAGTGATTCACACTCAAAAATCAAATGTACTGTTTTTTTATTATTATTATTCATCACATAAACAAACAGACAGACATGAAATGTAAGTTGCTTTGGATAAAAGCACCTTTTAAATGCATAAAAAAAATAAAACTTCAACTAAAAAAAAAAAAAATCCGCCTAGCATATTAATGTTTATATTTTTATTAATATGCATCCAATTTACTTGTCTTTTTCTATTTTAAGATCTTTCATCCAGCCATTTGAGTTTCTTACTAGTACTTTTTTTTCCGAGTGATGTTTTAGGTTTATCCTGAACAATGGTCATCATTTTTCATAAATATTTGACCCCCAAATACCACGACTGACCAATCAGAATCAAGTATTCAAGAGCACTGTGTGATGAATGCTTTTACTGTATGAAAAAGAGCAGCTTGAACATTCTTCAAAACTCTTTGATTTGTGTTTCATGGATGAAAATAAAAACCATACAGGTTTGGAATGACATGAAATACATTTTACAACAGAAATGTTATATTTTGGGATGAACAATCCCTTCTAGGTAGACAGCTTGGTTTTGAAATGGCTTATATCACTCTCTATTGAGTACATATCTCTTATTTCTCGGTTCTGTTCTCTTCAATATCTACCAGCGTTTTGGCTTGTGAAAGAGTGTGTGAGGAAAAAAAGGTTTAAACTGTGCAGTTCACAAGATGCCAGAAGTTTTGGAGAGAGTAAGTCTATGGGGGGATGTGGCTACCTATAGAAAGAGAGGTGTAAGTATAGAGGGATGAGTTTATCTCCAGGTCTGTATGGAGGATGATGTCTGCTGGAGCTTTAGATGGCCAAAGTAAATGACAACACAGGGGAACCAGGAAGAGCCAGAGCTGTCAGTCACACAGAGACGTAAGCTGGTTCAGAAAGCATAATGCAGGCTTTATGTGTGTGTGTGTGTGTGTGTGTGCAGATGTTCTTGCAGTATCAGTTTGTGGACTAACAGGGATTACCACCACTGAGCCGTCAAGGGAGTCACATAGCTATTAGTATCTGTATCCACCTTCCTCTATCTCTCGCCGTCTCTCTTTGCCTCTTTTTGCCACATGAAACACTTCTTTCTGCAACTCACAGACTCTTCACCACCCATTTTCTGTATCCTTCCTTTGTCTGAACTTCTTTACCTTTCCTCTGAACTACTTTTCAGAACGGTGTGAAAAGATTTGTGACAAATCACCTCGCCCAGACAGTCTGTCTGAAGCTTCACATGCCACCAGGAATATTAATTTCCATCAGCAGATAGCAATCTCTACAGACATATATCATAATTGGAATGCAATCCTCTGACTTTATGAACTAACCACTCTCACACGATCTTTTTATTTTCTGCTTTGTCATATAGAGGTGTTGTAACGTGAGGTAAGTTGTAGAACTGTCAGTTTAAGCATTTAGAAAAGTGCTACGGGGGGAAATCTAACTGTAGAAGTCTATGGTTAAAAATATATGATTTATTGGGATAATTTTGAGGTAAGCAAATAAAATTGTATATCTGGTTTATAATGTAATTTCTGATTATGTTAATAGGTTTCATAGAAACAGTTCCTATCTGACTGGATGACCCATCAAGATGGAAATGTCTTACTAACAAGTTCTGTCATTTATACAAATCATATTTACAAATGGGAAAATTCTGAATTCTAAGTTACACAAGTTGCAGAGTTATGGTGTTGGAATGAGTTTGTACTACTTAGCATGACTTTGTTTTCTTTTTCTTTTCTTTTTTTGTTACATTAAAAAAATAAATACTTAAAATAATACTAATAAAAATAAAAAAACACAATATCCCCTATATATGCCTAATGTAATTCTGATCTATTCTCGTGAACATGTCTTGTTCTAGTGCCATGTCTCCAGTCATACAGTGCTTTCTGTCAAACTCAGAGGCAAAGAAACAAACAGCTTGAAAACCGGCGTGAACTTGAAACACTCTTATCTTTCACCAGTCTGTATCTCTAGCCAAACGTTTGTTTGCACAGCCGCAACTTCTGTTTTTCAGTGTTTATTTAATGCAGGCAAAGTTTCAGCTCGTCATGTTATTTATCGTCAGTCATTTGAAACAAACATGCATTTGTTATTTTAATGACGTCAACCCAACTGTGCCTGTCTTTTATACTTCACTTGTGGAAAGTTTGCTTCGTTCAAACAATTAACTTACTGGGTAAGTTCACCCAAAAAATAAGAACTATGTCGTCAGTTACTCACCCCTACACCAAATCCAAACCTGTGTGTTTTTTTATTCAGAAGTTTCATTTTTGGATGAACTATCCCCAGCAGCAGTAAGATTTTATAATGCGTTCTGGCAAAATCATACATTATGCTGGATGATCAGTGATGAAGTTTAATAACCTAAGTTGCATCACTCATAAAAAAAGTACCACAATACTGTTATTTTTAAAGGGAGAGTAATTATCTTTATATTAAATAATTACCTTTCTCAGTGTTAGTTGGCCAAAGCTCTATGGTTGGCTTTGAGGACCATTAGCAAAGAAATGTGAACAAAATGCAAGTTTTGGCTAGTTGCAATCCATATAAAGCACCCACCATAATATTTTAAACACTAAAACAGTGGGGTATTAAAACGTTTATTGTGGAAAAACATTTAAAGTGTCTTAATGTATTAAAACAGTGATATTAAAAGATCAAATTCAGTATACACCTTATTGATGATGCATACTTTAACAAGCAGATGAGCCTGGAATATGAACTCAATGCTCTAAATGGTTAAGTGTTTTCTTTTAAATGGTTTCTATGAGAAAACACTTAATGTGAAACATAGCACATTGCGTTTATATCTGCTTCCCTGTACAAAGTATGAATCGTCAATAAGGTTTATACTGAGTTTGGCCTTTTAATTACTAATACATTACTACAAACCTTGTAAAAATAACTGATGGCCTATGGAGGAAAGCCTTGTTTCGCCCTCTATGTGGGCGTTCCTATAAGGGTGTGCTATCACGTTAAAACTATGAATATTATGAAAAAGTAACTCAGGCATTATAGTACATTTAAAAAGTAACACACTTTTATAAAGTTATTATGTAATGCACAATGGCTGCAAACTATAATTTCTGCATGGGTCAGAATGCGTTCACGTGAATTCATGAATGTGTGTGTGTGTGTGTGTGTGGTAACATCATAGAAAGAATTTAGGCCACCTCAGAACAGCTGCCTCTGTCTTCAGCAGGACGACTTCAAACATATCATTTCCAATCTAATCGAGAGCGAGTGAAAATAGTCGGAAGGAAGTGTAATGATGGGATAAAAATAAGAAGCTTTTTTTTTGCTTGTTTGTGAGCTTCACTCATTCAATCATGTGCAATTTGCTGGGATAATTGAGGTGGGGCAAATAGGAAAGAGTTAAGCAGTTAAGAGTTCACGGGTCGCAGCTGTGTTCTGACACGCCACCATTAATTTTCTGATGATCTGCTTTTTTCTGTTGCCTTCCCTTAGGTTTTCTCAGGCCAGGAGAGAGTTTCAGACTGGAACATCTGGAGTGTCATGTTGAAACAGCATCATTCTCCCACCGAGACCCAAGTGAAACCATTCGGCCAATGAAGACAGAAGTGCAAGTTTGACTGCATTGACACACACACAGTGTTCCGGTACGCTCTTTAATCACCACTTATCTGCAGGAGCACCGTTAAACACCTTCCTCTCCCTCCTGTCGAAATCTACATCACTCCCTCAAACCTCGGCCCTTCATCTCTCTCTCCCTCTGTAATGTCATTGTTTGCAGATGTACTTTGTTTCCTCTCTCTATTTTCCCCAGGTTTGAGAAAACAGCCTGTGCCGCTGATATGTGTGCCAACTATGACAAAAGTGCTGCTGAGGAATGTGCTGTGTGTCTATATGATAGAATGCTGGGTCAATATAGCTGTCGTTTTCATACGGGTCTGTTTCTGCACCATTGTTTTCGCTGACAGAATGAAAACACAAGGCCTAAACAGATGCAGAAGAATACGGTACGGCGAGCATACGTTCAGTCATTCATTTTCTCTTTTTGTGTGTTCTGTCTACTGTTTTATTGACCATTACAATTATTATTTTTTGTATATTCTCAAACCCAGGTCCTACTTTTATATGTTTTTTATGGTTTATTTTGGACCGTATTGACTTTAATTATATGGACAAAACAGTTGAAACATTCTTCAAAACATTTTATTTAGTTTTTGTTTGTTTTGCAAAGAAAGTTCAATCATACAGGTTTCAAATGACATGATAGTGAATATGAATTAACGACAGATCTTTTCTTCCATATTGTGAAGCACATTCGAGTAACTAATTGTAACTATCAAAAAAAGAAAAAATGTAGAGTGGGGGCTTGGTTCTATCCATCTGATTGTCTGAATGTGAGCTTGCAGTCAGTTGTAAGAAAGGGCCGGTTTAAAAACACTAAAGGATTGGAGAAGTTAGGCTTACTGGCTCAGTGAGTAGTCGAGTTATGACATTTTGATTAAAAATTACAAGGTCGAAATTAAAGAGAAACACAAACATGGATGAATCATTTAACTGTAAGGTCAGTGACAAGCATTTAAGTATCTTCTCATTCTGGGAATTGTTTCGGAGTTGTCATTAAGAGGGCAGTGTTATGTAGGTCTGGGATACCACCCTGTGATTTCTGTCCAGAACTGTATCTCAGTAGTTCGGCTCATATGTGACATTCTCATTGACTGCACCATACGTGGTATTTCCTGTTGACATTAGATCAAGCAGAGGGCTGGGAACAGAGGAAGTGAACTAATTGATGGATTGATTGCTTATCAACACTGCAAATCAGTGAAACTGCTATTAAGCTTTCAATCTTAACAAGCAAATCACAGCACAGTTCATGGAGTAGTTCACCCAAAAATGAAAATGCTGTCATTATTTACTCACCCTCATGTCATTCCAAACTCATTTTATTATGTTGGTGTTTTTTTATGTAACACCAACAGAGATATTTGTATGCAGCTTTTTTCCACACAAGGACAGCTTCAAAAATAACAACAGAACTGTAAAAGCTGTCCATTTGATTTGTGCATTATTTCCCAGGTCCTCTAATATCACATTATACATAGCTTTGTGTGAAGAACAGACTTAAACATAGTTGTTTTCAGTCATATCCTTTCTCTGCCAAAGCTTTAAATCAAGACACATTCACATGACATTCCTGAAGCTCAAACATTAGAGCATGACGCTCATGCAAGTCGCTTTGGATAAGAAGCATCTGCCAAATGCATAAATGTAAATTTTGTCAGTATTGATGCCAAAAGTCCAAGGAGAGTGTGAAACTGGATTTTACGCATTTCCAATGAATAATGACTTCAGATTTTAGTCTGTTCCTCACACAAAGCTATCACATGGCTTCAGAAGACTCAGGCATGAGTCATTTTATTATTTGTCCTGTTTTATCATATTTGTATGGTTACTGGACACTATCTCTAATTCTCTCTTTTATGCATGGCTAAAACACCAAGCTTCCCAATGCAGAAAAAAACTGTTCATACTGTATATCTGCTCTACCAAAATGTTTTGAGTAGTTCTGATGTAATTTCCTTTTAGAGTTCAAATATTACAGTACATGTCATGCCTTATTTATGCTATATTGGTATAATTTAATCTGAGCTGGTCCAGAACAACTTCTTGTAAAACTGCTTTCAGACAAACTAAATTAGACATGACTGGCACACACTGACATTAGCTCTGCCATAAACATCACTGTAGCTGTGGAGTATTGATAGATGAGTTCAATAATAACAACAAATGTGCCCATCTTTGTACAAATAATCAAGGATGATAGCACATTTTAGTCTGTCTTTCTTTCTTTCTTTCTTTCTTTTTCTTTCAAAAAGCATCTTTTTTTCTATACCAAGCTTCTGTTTTTTGCTTTTGTCTGTTCTATTGTTTGCTTTAGATTGTTTTATTCTGTCTTTCCTCTTTTCTTTCTCTCTCTTGGCAGTGACAGAAGAAAGGAAAACAGAATTAACCTTGTCTGGCTAAAGACATCTTTTCCTCTCCTTCCTCTCGTAGCTCATACAGACATAACCTGCTCAGCCTGGAGGGCAGGAGACACACATAGGGAGAGAGAAAGAGGCACGGGCGAGGGCAGGAGAGCAGGTAAATAAACAGAACAAACTACAAACCCCTGTGAGCACTGATATCCAACTTTCTCCTCAGATCATTCCCTCAGTCGAGAGCCGCTTTCTCGCCGTCCACCCTTTAAACAGCAGCTGGTGGACCTGAAACCCGATGGAGGCCTCGATCCCTTACAAATGTTTGGATTACAGGAATGACCCACTGAAGGAGTGTTTCACTGTTAAGTGGGACATTATTCTTGTGGGCTACACCCTTTTTTTTTTTCTTTCCCCCCCCCCCCGGGGGGGGGGCCACAAAAAGCAAATTCTATACCTGTTTTGGCATAAAGGTTTCAGTGTACATGTACAGTAGGCTTCAACAAAGAGCTCATTGTGTTCAAAGTGAATGCGCACACACTTACAATAAAAGAAAAGATGAAAAGGGGGGTGGTGGGGGAGACCAACATCGCCTGGATGGAGTCAGTCAATGGAGCCGTCAAGTTATCAGTTAACTCCAGTGGCATGTAGTCAGCAGAGCAGAGCAGGAGAGAAAGAAGTGGAGGAGAGGGGAAGAAAGGAGTGGAGGGGAGGGCTGAAACAGGACACTGGTTTAGGGTGCGTCGGCTGAGTTGAGCTCTTATCAGCACTTCTCTCTCAATTACACCGCTAACGCTACTCTCTCGCTCTCTTTATTTCAATCTCTCCATTATTCCACTTATCTGTGTTGCTTTCTTACCTAGTGCCTTTGCAAAAGGGCAAATTACGTGAAAGAGGAGACAGCATTTGAACAGATCCCAAACTGTGAGCTCAGTGAGGGGGTTTGTGTGTATGTGAGAGAGGGAGAGTCACTGAAAGTCAAAGGCATCACACATTAATATTTTGTAAATCTTTTCGTTTTTAGAAACTGTCATCTGTTAATCTAAATCAGTAACTACCAAAATACAGTAGTAGATGCTTTTATTTTATTTTATTTTTGGAAAGTATTGTTTAAATAATGTACAAAACATGCAGTCTGCATTATATATTTAAAATGTTCTTATGCTCAACAGGACTGCATTTATTTGATCAAAAATACAGTAATACTTAATATTTGATCAAAATAACTTGGTATTTAATGGAATAGTGATGCATTTTATGAATTATTTGTTCAAAAATTCAGAAGCATTTTATTTGGAATAGAAATCTTTTCAATCAATCTTTTTTTTTAAATCATTATAAATGTCTTTACGGTCACTTTTAATCAATTTAATGCATCCTTGTTGAATAAAAGTATAGGGTAGAGTAGTTAATGTATATGACTAAACTAATATCCAATTAACTTTCTTAAAAATAAACAAAAAAACATACAAACTGAACATTTTATTGCTACAGTATTTTTACTATTAAACTAGCATTTGTCACCAGTTTCATCACTACAGTTTAGTACAGTTTACCCAATTCACCAGGACCACCTTAAAGTTTGCTTTTGTTTTGGCAATAAGCAAATGTCTAGTTTTCTGACAGCTCTGCATAAGGTTCAACTTTTGAATACATCATGCACAGTTTGCTGCTATTGTGGTTCTTCTGTAACCACACTGACATTGCCTGTGTGCCTTCCTTCCAGTTTGGTCTCTCAAGCACAAAAGTGAAACTGCCTGTTAATTTACTTGTTATTATGTCTTTCAGAATCATTATGATTTTCTTCTGTGGAACACAAAATAGGTTAATATATATATATATATATATCTAATATATTCGAGTTGGTGATGCGTTTTTATTTTCTAAGAGCATCAGCAATGTATCAAACTGGCAAACAACACGAGAATGCACAGTATTGTAGAAAGATAGCGATGGATTATGGCTCTTCACAATGAATATCACTGCAGAATTCACACTCATGCACCCACACCCACACCTGTGTGAACTCAGCTGTTTTGGCGCTTCAGGAATAGAACAGTAGAGAGAGTATAGAGAGTAGCATTTTTAACACTTTCCAATGCTTTTAGGAACGTGACACCTGCTGAAGAACTCTACAGCTTGACGCGCTTAAGCTACGGATTGCAACAAAAGTGAAAAAATCCAAATGAAGGGCAGCTGCACAACACCTCTGTTCTCAGGCTCTTTTTAAAGTACATAACTGCTTTTCTATATTCCTCCATCTTTCATAAGAATGAAAAATGTGTGTATATTGCACTTATCTCTTTGAGATTCTAGGAAGTCATTTCTCTTTCCCAGCTCTGTGAACTTTTTTTCTTTGTTTATAGCTCTTTGTTTTTCTCTTATATTGATTTCAGTACAATATTTGTCAAAGCTTTAGACTTGTTTTCTGGTTAGTTAAGAATAAAGGTTTCTGAATATAATGTGGATTTTTTTTTAATTCAGGATATACTTTTAAATCTGCATTTGTATTACAACTGTTTTTGTAGGTACAGCATACATGTAGCATACAGTATGTATAGTGGCACCAAAATTCTTGCATTTCATAACATCTGATTTTATTTTATTTTTTTTTCTAATTATGTTTTTCTTTCTGACTTTCAGTTGCATTTGCACACAGACTTTGTTCACTTTATTTTTCTGTTGGAATAAAATGGATTATTAATATCATATTTTATATTTTATTCTGATTATATTTTTGAATACATATGTTTTAAATGTTTAAATATTTTGCTTTAATTTATGATAGCATTCTTTATGCAAGATTATGTTGCATGTTCATTATTTATTAAATTTAAATTATTTATAAAAGAAGAGGATTGTTCTAGTCAGTTTTGATTGTGATATCCTATTTATTTATTTTTGTAACCACGTGTAAATAGCTTTTTTTTTCATTTTTGACAAATGAAGATTGCTAGATCTCCTGAGTTAGAAAAATAAGCTCAGACCGTCATTACAATATTAATTAATTAATTAGTTACATTGTTTGTTACTTAATCTGTTTGTTAGTCAGTTAGCTCACAATGTTGCACATTAATTTCTTCTCATGGCTCATAAAAGAAATGTAATATTTAGTTGGGCATTGATGTCACACATGTGCATGATCACAAACACTGTCACACAGCGTTTATGTTCTCAACAAAGCATTTGCCTGTGTTCTGTCCATAATATCTAAACACATTTCAACAAAAGAAGTATCAGAATCAAGCCTTTAAACTTTCAGTGTAGTACCAATGCTTTGCAAACTCCCTTGTGACATGACCTGTGTTCAGGAAGGACATTTTTTTTTACCTGAGACATGGCGCCAGTGTAATTAGCATGACAACGTAAACTATATTCATGTCTAAAAGGCTCTAAATGTTTGATATTGTGCTGGTTTTAATTCTCTTTTATGCAGGCAGTGAACTATAGACAAAGAGCCGAGGTCCTTCAGGACACCAGAGTGCTTTCCAAAGGCACTTAAATCTATTGTTTACCAAGCAAATGCTTAATTACCAGGTTGAATTAATTAATTGCACTTCTTCTAAAGACAACAATACCCCATCCCCTGAGTGAACCTGGTGTGTGTATGTGTATGGAGTGAAAGGGGCTAGAGGTGACCCGCTCCTTCTTCCCTCTAAAAATAAACTAACGGGAAAGAATTGCAGAGCGGGAGAGGACGCGAGTGGGGTGGGTCCAGGGGGAGAAGACAGGTTAACATCACATTAAGTGGAAAGGGCAGAGCAGTTTCTCTCTGCTTAAAGTGGAAATTGTGTGCATATCACAGAACACCCCACACACTGAAAGGTTCATTAACATAAGGCTGAGAGACAGAGCTCAGTCCGATATGTGCCGTGGTTCTCAAGGGGTGTGCCCACGCTAGAGCCAGAGACCCCCACATACTCTCCCTCACTTCAGGAAGAGATCGATGGAACTGTAAATGTTTGCACACTTGGTTTAACACACATTTAATCAATTCAACTTTTAAGGTGAAGGATGTTAAATGAGTTTCTCCTATCTCAGTTTAACATGGTAGATTGACTTCCTGAAGAGTGTAAACACTGACTCTGCAACGCTTTCAAAACATCGCTATCTTTGTTTACGTGACCTATCGGGTCAACTTTTGAATCAACCTGTGGGTTTGGGTTGGGGCTATCTTTTTATCAAAGAATGGCAGTCAGAGATGTTGTGAGTTCTGAGAAGCCCGCTTGAAATTATTATTATTATTTTGCTGTGTCAGTACAAACTATGGGTTGAACGACTTCTGATTTTTTTAAAAGTCGACTTTTATGTGATGAAAGTTGAGTCGAAGTCGACTAGTCGCTGATGACAACATTGATGAACAATTAAGTCTGGAGCTGTGACAAACACCTTGTGCACAGCTATGGCATATGATACAGCGCTGCCCATATGGCTATTGCTCCTATAACAGCTCATTTTTATCAGTTATTTTGTCTTTGAGTCATTATATTTCTCACAGATTTCTGCTCGTTCTAAATAAGATACAGAAAGTAGCACAGTAAAGATTACATTCATATGAATGCATTAGTGAGAGCATTTGCGAGTCTGAATTAATTCTACCTGGCAGCGTCTCTCTACTAGTACTGAAGCTGTGGGATTTAGTTATTAAGAAATATATGCTTGAACTTTTCAGTTTCAAAGCTATTTTAATGAGAAACCATAAAACAGTGTTGACAATACTAATGCTGTGCGCGCGTGATGTACGAGCTACTGTCTGTAATGTGTGTGCATTACAGTGCAGCAGCGCATTAGATTAGAACGGCGATTAACTTACCTACCTGTACAATAAGCGGTTTAAAACGTGCATTTTCGAGCATCCAGTAATATAATCTCACATGTCTTGTGGAGCTTTTTTAGAGTATGCATTTATTTGTCATTTGACTGTTTGGAAACGGAGCGTAAATGTTGAAGTCCTTCAAAGATTTCTTATCCTGTTTCTCCCTCTATAGGACCAGCGACTAGTTGACGTCAAGCTTAAAGCGTCATGGCAGAGCATTAAAGTCCCTATTCATTATCGTGCACCCTTAGTACAAACAGAATTTTATTTATTATGAGGGTTGATGTGTTTAATTCAATAATCAATTGAGACATCATTTTCTTCTCTAAAAATGATAAGGAACTTATCATTTATGAGGATGTTTTGTTTTAAATGTATAGTCAGAGTTTTTATAATATCTATAGATAATTATAAGAAATTAATACGTTATTTAGCTAGGTGTTTTAAATTATCAAGGTTACAGTAAATACTTACTTTTTCCTAAAAGAATTCGGTAACACTTCAGGGAACAATTCTCTCTATTATCTAGTTGCTTATAAGCATGCATATTACTAGCATATTGACTGTTTATTAGTGCTTATAAAGCACATATTAATGCCTTCTGCATGACCATATTTTAGATCCCCATACCTAAACTTAACAACTACCATACAAACTATTAATAAGCAGCAAATTAGTTATTTATTGAGGCAAAAGTCATAGTTAACAGTTAGTTAATAGTGAGAACTGGACCTTAAAATACATTTGACCAAAGAAACCAAAAGAAAAACCACATGATTTTCACATGATTAGAATGATTTCTGAAGGATCATGTTGACATCGAAGACTGGAGAAATGACTGCTGAAAATTCAGCTTTGCTATCAAAGGAATGTAATTTTATATTAAAAAAAAAAAAAATACAAATAGAAACTTAATGTTATTTCCAACGTGTACTGATATTTTTGATGACATCAGTCTGCGTTCAAAACATTTTAAAAAATCTTACCATCCCCAAATTTCTGAACAGTAGTGTAAAGAGAATTTACAATTTGATATTTAAAAATAACTTAAGATTGTATCATTTGAATAATTAACCTTTAAATAGATAATTGAAAAATTATGGGACAAGGTTACATATATATCGCGTAATTTCCAAGTGATAGATTAATGCGTTTTTATTGATTATTGCTCTATTACGTTTTTTTTTTTAAATCTCCGATACTTTTTCTATAGAAAGATTTTTGAGACTGCCTTTGATCATAAACTCTTCATGATCATAATTAATAGCTTTATTAATTTAGTAGTTTTCCAATTGATGTATTGATTTCTCAGTTTATTTTTGTAACAGGTCCTTATAATTATATTAGCGATGAGAATAAATCATCATCTGTGGCAATTAACAGCATATCACACTTGCAGTATTTTAACAAACGTGTTACAGTGGGAAAGTTATTCAGCTTACATGCTAAATGTGACTAGTACTAGAATAGCATATTGAATAGAACAGTAACAGCAGGGACATCGTAAATCATGTGGTAGAAATCACTCTATAATGTTCTTCTATTGTTTTTTTTTTGTTTTTGTTTTTTTCCTCAAGACCAATACATCTGTGTCTTAATTGTCCTTCATTGAGGAGGATAACAGAGAACTTGGCGATCTCCCGGAAGAGATGTGCTCATTCCCCTGGTGCACTATGGGATATGTTCACCTTGTCCTAGAATTTTTTTTTTACTTTACTCTAACCTTCCTATCTTTATGTCACCCTTTCTGCTTAGCGTTATCTAGCGCTTGTCATAAACCTTGTCTCCCATTTATCCATTCTTTCTGAATCCTGATTGGCTGCAACTTTCCTGTATAATGTTTGCAGATGTGTCTCATTGCGTTTTGAATGTCTGCAATTAATCTCCCACAAAGCACCAGCAAGACAATAATAGGTCGTTTGAATGCCACTGGCCAGCGAAGTCTATGAAAGTGAGAGACTCTAGAAATGCATGCACATTTACTCTATATGTGTCTGACTCTCAGTCCAACCAGGGGAACGATAAAATGCTTAATGTTTTCATGAGAGCACAAGTAAATGGCTTTGATTTTTTTACACTCTATTAATGTGTAATTATAATTCAGATGAAAAGAGAGCTATTATCATTGTGCTGATGAGGCACAGCTCGTTCGCTCTTACTCACTATTGAAAAGCTCTTATTACGATGTTCAATGTCACTGCGACTGTCTGAGCTTCATGTGGATGTCTGGGCACTTTTGTTCTGCTGGAAAATTCCCATAAATGTCTAGACCTTTTCTCTTCACCGAATGGAATGTCTGTGTTTTATTGGTGGAGTCATTTCTGTGAACTGTATGTAACTGATCATGTGACACTGAATACTGGATTATTGGCTGCTGAAAATTCAGAAGGAACTACATAATAAAATATTAAAATAGAAAACAGCAATGTTATAACATTTGACAATATTACGTTTTATTATTATTATTATAAAATAATTGCAGCCTTGGTGAGCATAAGAGACTTCTCTCAAAAATGTACAAAATTGCATTAAAATCACTGTTCTTTTGAGTTATTTATTTGTGTATTTATTTAATTGTGCCTAGCCCTACTTTCATTTCATGACAGAATAAAGCTTATCTTTAAAGTGCACATACTGGCAAAATGATAAACATCTGTCTAAATCCATCTAAATATGTTTGAGTTCTTCACTGAGTGGAAATATCTTGTTCCATCAAAGATCTGCCTTTGATATCGGTTCAAGCACATTTACTCTTCTTGTCAAGTTAAAGGTCATTTTAAGAGATCTCATGAATATTATTATGCATCTGTGGAATTGCCTGACATTTTTGATACATGCTACAGTTCTTTTTCTCCTGTCTCAAAGATGTATTTCTGTTAGCATTGTTCCAACTCACATTTTATTATTAACAGAAACAAATTAGAAATATATGGAAATATATTTTGCTCGCTAAGGAATATGACATTCTTAAGAATATATACAGTGTACTTTGACAATAACAAAGTTTAGTCAGACATCATTCAAGTGTTTCCAGAAGCATGAGAGCATTTTGACCTTCGTTATATAATTCAAGAGCTATTTTGTGTGTGCATGTATGTACGGCAGGACTGTAAGTTCACTGTTGAGAATGAGTGATGGTCTTGCTTCTCTTAAGCACGTCATTATGGGAGATGAGTGCATGAAAAGTGCTCAAACACACGTCTCTGCCGACACTGAGCTCTTTAAGAATGTCAGCTCTAGTGAGAGCCTGTTAATCTAATATACGAATGTGTGCCTGTTTGAGTATAAGCAGGATAGAGAAAGAGAGATGGTTTTACCACCAACATACATCTTGGAGATTTCTAGAAGACTTATAAATATTTATATTGCTTACTAATGCAGCCCCCATTGGCAGAACGTGTGCAAGGTGACAGTCTTTGTGCATTTGTGTGTGTGTGTTAAAGAGAAATATGTGTGTTGAAAGTGCTACTTCGCACCTCTGGATGGAAGGTAATGTAGTCCGACTCAGACCCAGAATAAATAAATAAACAAGGGAGGCAAAAGATGACAATGACACATTCCCTCTTTGAAAAAAAGGTAGGACATTTTCAAAGGGAAGCGTGTGACAGTGAATGTTATGCGTCAAAGTGGGAGACTGGTGTCGAGGTTTCATTGAGGGAACTTTTAGAGCCTTAAACTTAGGGCGGTTGGCAAAACTTTCTGGTGAGGAAAATTAAATTTGAAGATCTATATAACATACAAAAGCAGGAAAATAAACCAGATGGGCATTGAATACTGATTTGAAAGTCAGGACATTGATTGTTTTGTGTAGGCATTCAGACTTTTTTTTTTTAGCTTATCTGTCTGTCTTGGAGCATAAGCATAAGATCCCACCCTCCCTGTAAATCACTCTCCAAAGCCACGCCTCCTCCAAAACACATGAACGAGCACAGGCAGACCAGAGGATAACCAGCGACACGATGAGAGATGCCGTTGGTAAGGTTGAATGCAATGCTGTCAGATTACCTCATGTCTCATTCACCAGTGAGAAAACATTACAATACAAAGTGCATAATATTAAAATAATAACACCTTACAGTCTCGCTCGGTCTGTAATAGTGTAATGGAACACACTGAGTATGTATCATGTCTGTGCGAGTGTGTGCAAGAGGTATGCAAATGCATATGTTGACAGCCTGGTAGGACAGACTGTCGTAGCCCTTGGAACGAGGGTGTAACAAAGTTCGCAGATCGGGAAGAAGGAGGCGGGAACTGCCAAACATTTAAACATAATATGACTAGACAAACATTTTATGGTCCTACACCTTCCAAAGATTAAATAAATACATATAAATACATTTAGACCACATAATTTAATGATTGCTATCGGGATTTGACTTTCAACCAGCATAACAAAATTTTTTTTTGAATCAAATCACCTACCCTGCCTTTAAGTTTCAGCATTCAACCTTTGTTGTATTAGCAAATTGAAGTAGCTTGCAGCAACAACAATTTTTTGAGTCTACCCACCAACGATGTTCCAGTGTTTTAGACATCATGACATAGGGTTGCTGCTGGGTGCTGAAGTAAATTCTTAGTTTTTGAAACGACTACACCCTCTATCCTCCTAACATTATGTGTGTGTGTGTTAGTTTGACTCCATCAGTGTTTTTGTTCCTGAGATGAACTATTGGCTTGGGTCCACAGCTCTTCATACTCACTTCAGCGACCGATGCCCTGCTCACAGCTCTCTGTTGCCCAGGAAACAACCTTCTCAGTGCCACAGGCAAGGGTGGGCCGCCATTGTGGAGCTCTCGAGTAGAGCACTTCAGCTCACAGGACTATAATTCCCTCTCTCATGCTCTCTGTAGAATCCCTCTACCTCTGCTGTTCATTATCTTTGGCCATTGTGTGCGTGTGTGTGTGTGTGTGTGTGTGTGTGCGCGCGAACACTTGAATGTGTTTGGTAGTTGCACACCATATCCATGTAACTATACCCTTGTATCTCATTCTAATTATTATAATGGTATAATTTTAATGGCGTCACAACTTTGTTATTGCAGCACTGTGTTTTATACATTGATATTCCTCAGAAAGAATGGTTCAATCTCAGTTTGTGTTCATTTCTCAGTGTCGGATACAAGATTACTTAAATACAGCTTTAAAAACTTTAAAATGAGTAGCCACAGTAAGAAACTCTTCGTCTTTATGGCATCTTTATGGTATCTGTTACTTACATGCTGTTTTAGGACTGATTCCAAACAAGACAACATTAATCTGAAAGCTTTGTTCATGTACTGAGTCTCAGCAGGTCTTGCCCTGAAACCCAAAACCCCTCTGTTATCTGGGATTAATCTGAGAGAGAAGGGGACAGAATCATTATTAAATTCATTAGGTAATTAATTCAATTTCACTAAAGCTGTGCTGCATTACTTAAATGAGTATTTTAATGTGAACCAGACTCTGAGTGAAACCTCACAAAGAGCATGCAGGGCGCAAAAACAAATAGTCACTTGAACTCGATGACACGGCGTTGCATTGTGAAAAGCTAATAGTGGCTTGACTTCAGCAATAGATAATGATACTGTAGTGTTACTTTACACTTAACACTGTAAAATCAGTGAATTTACTAATATTGTTGATTTTTTGCAGCTTTGACAGTTTTACAAAGTAAATAAGTTGAGAATGTCATGTAACACTTTTTGTTTACACACACTACTTCAATCTTCTGCCACTAGCTTTTTGCCACAGTTAATTTGATAATTGCTTGTTCTTTATTTAAGTTCATAAATAATCAGTTAATTTGTTCCATGTAGTCTCATTTGACTGTCTGATGCATACTAAATATAAAAAAGGCCTGCTTTAACTGAACATTGACAGATCCAAGCTGGATTTATACAATTTCCAGGGTTTTTGGCAAAGTAGGCAAGACTGGATGTTGATAGTCAATAATCTGGCTTTGCAACTGATGTATACATTACTGTTCAAAATAGGGTTATTTTACTTAACTAAAACTAATCATAAAAATTGAAAAAGTAAACTTTTTTTTTTATTTCAGCTAGTTGTTTTATGTATTTATTTTCATTTAATTAAACTAAAATAACTAAAACTACTATAAATAATTATAAACTATATAGACATAAACATGACAAAACACAAAACAAACTTACTAAAACTATAAAATTAAAACATAAAATATCAAAGCAATAAATATTTCAGAATATTAATAAAACTATAATTGCATCTCTGGTTCAAAAGTGTGGGGTCTGTTATGCTCACAAGGCTGTATTTATTCGATCTAAAATACAGTTAAACAGTACCATTGTTAAATATTGCTACAATTTAAAATTTCTGTTTTACTATATTTTCAAATATGGATTGTTTGTGTAATACCAAAAGGTGAATTTTCAGCAGCGATTACTCTAGTCTTTAATGTCACATGATCCTTAAATGTCTTAAAATGCTGAATTAAAAGTGTTCATTTCTTAAAATAAATAAATAAAGCTTGGTTCTGTGTTCTGTTTCATGTATGCTGGTGCTCTTGAGGAGGATGTCACATATTATTTTGACAGAACAGCTGATTTACAGTGGTCACTAGCACAGCAAACAATTTACACCCAGCCACATCCATATCATTTTCAGTAGCTGATCCATTAGCAATGCATCATATTAGCAATGCTAGGGCCATCTGTGTTATTGACAAAACAGTTTTTATCGATTAATCTTTTTGTGTCTGTTGGTCTTTTTTTAATCATCTACACCATACAACTGCACTTGCCTTATGTAAGTAATGCATTCATAGCTGCACAGTGCAATGCAAAGCAATTTTCTCTCAGTGGTTGAGGCTGATTATGTGTGTCACCGACATTCAGCAAAAGTATGTAATCAGATAGGATAGATTTAATCATGTGCTGTCATGCCATCTTATGCAGGCCTGAACTCAGACATGAGTCAAAGTGACAATTGGACATGTTTGCAGACTCAAAATATGACTTTTTTAACAGCGTTGTCCAGAGATATTTCGCACAAGGTTGTTTTCTCAATTTAATTTATTCAGTACATGACTTAATTGGGCTTTAAGGTCTATTCACACCAAGTGAAAACATACCAATCACATAGGAACGTTTGCGTCATGTGGAAAAGGCATTCCAAAAAGGAATAAAGAATAGATTGAGTGTAAGGAACAAAAAGCATTTTATTATGCAGATCATATCTAGCATGAACAATTATTTATTTTCAGGCTTGTATTTTGCATTAAAGTGAGTAAAATATTGTCTGTTGAGATTGTATTTCTTCAAAGTGTGTGTGAAATGTGTGGATAGGCACTTTGTCTGGTATTTGATTTGCTTTTTAATTTGATTTTTTGTGTGAACTGGTCTCAACAGTGGATATTTTGCTTTTTAACTGTACAACTGTTCGTATTTCATCATACACAAAGGTCAAGTTTCAGAAAGAGCTGTTGTGTGAAATCTGCTACATGTTTGGCTGAAGTAGAGGTTCTCATCTCTCTTCCTTTTCTGGTGCCCTCGAAATGTGCTTTCTTTCTCTCTTTCTCAGTAAAGATTAATGTTACCCATCTGCTGTAACATGTGGGGTTTGTCTAGATGATGCTACTGTGACATGATATATAATGGAGCCATTGTTTCAGCCAAATGGCTCAATCAGCTGAGATTTGTTTAATACCGTGCCTGATAAGACATTGAGATGTCGCAGACAAGATCATATTTTCTGCAAATAGGTTCAAATAAAAAATAACTGTCATATCTGTCAGTGGAAGAAAGGATTTATTTGATAGCTAAAAATGTAAATCTAAATTAGAATGAAGCATCATAATATATAAGTTATAATGATGTAACTAATCATACTGTATATTAAATATCAGCATACACACCTAAATATCACCATACACACCTAACACAAACAACTATATATGCTATACGGCTGTCAGTTTAAAATATTAATTTTGAAAGAGGTCTCTTGTTCACAATGGCTGCATTTATTTGAGCAAAAATGCAGTAAAAATGGTAATATTGTGAAATATTATAACAATTTAAAATAACTGTTTTCTAATTTAAAATCTTAAAATGTAATTTATTCCCGTTTCATGATCCTTCTAATATCTTTTTTAAAAAATCATTATAATATGCTAATTTGTTGCCCAAGAAACATTTCTTATTATTATGTTCAGTGTTGAAAATAGTTTAATATTTTTGTGGAACCCGTGATACCGATTCTTTGATGAATAGAAAGTTCAAAAGAGTAGAATTTATTGAAATAGAAATAAAAAAGATGAAAAAATTGCTGCTTCACCCTTCATCTTTTTACTTTGGTCTTGTAGTTTATTTAGTGACTCTTCATGTACTGTATGTGTGATTGTGGTATGCATATATAGTTGATGCCTATTGAGCATAAAACATAAGTATCTGGCTTTCATGTTCATTTAAACATGCTAACACAGCCTCTATTCATTATTGACACTTTCCACCTCTGTAATTTATTTGCGCAATATTATTATATTTGAAGTATGCCAGCTCACCATTGGATATCATATCTATCGCATAATATTCACCATAGAGTCAATAGAGCTTGTGTTAATGTGAGCCATCTGCTAGGTTTTCTTTTCTTCATAGTTCAAGCTATCTTTTCACCATGCTGTGACAGTTATGCAAAAACCACTAATACAAAGTGAGAGCAAAGTTTAATGTGGTTAATGAAGGCGCCACATTCATTGTCATATTTGATTTTTTTTCCTTGAGGTCCACTTCTCAAGGTTTCTTGCCAGCAAAAACAGTCATAATTTAGTTTTTCACCATTTTCCTCCCTCTCTTTGAACTTTAGACTTTGCTATTGTACCTTGAAGGCTTTTATGCTGACAGAGTCTTTTGATTGGCTGATATTTTCTCATAATATTAGTAACAGGGCTCACTTACAGGTTTGCTTTCAGATCCAATATAGTTTTCATTTCTTTCTGTCTGTAATATTTTGTGTTGTGACAGGTTCACAACAGACATGAAACTGAGACACAGCAGCATTTATACGAAGCGTTTTGAGCTCTTACTGTGAAGATCGCATCCTGCTGGACTGTATAGATTATGGAAGAATGGAACAAAACATATTATATATGGTACAGAAATGAATCAGCTTGACACGAACAAATCCATTTAAGAGTAATGGAGGAGGAGAGAGGGAGAGCGAGAAAAAGAGAAAAAGCAGAGAAGGGAGGAGTGATAAAAGCACAGATGAGAGGAATGTAATTGAATAAAAGCAGGAATGTGAGGGAGCAGTCCGAGACACGATCATATAAGCAAGCACAGATATAATGTTAGACAAAGCAAAACATGTTGAATAGAGAATATTAATGAATGAATTCTGATTTTAGGTATAGTTGGTTATTTTCTTTAAAAAAAAAGATTTTGATGGCTGTGGCACGCTCCAAAAAAGTTGGGACAGAGGCATGTTTAACATTGTGTCACGTCAATTTTCCTTTTAATTACAATGTTTAATTGAGTGGAAATTGAGGATACTATTTTTTTAAGTTTTGCAAGCAAAATTTTTGTCCAGTCTCACTTGATACAAGACTTCAGATGCTCAGCAGTCTGTGATCGTCATTGTCTGATTCTCCTTTTCATGACTGGTCATACACTTTCAATAGGAGGCAGATCTGGACTTCAGTCAGGCCAGTCTAGTATTCACTCTGTCTATGAAACCATGCTGTTGTAGCACATGCAGAATGAGACCTGGCATTGTCTTGATCTAATAACCATGGACTTCCCATTAAAATCATCTTGATGGCAGTATATGTCTCTGTGAAATCCAATATATGCCTCCATGTCAATGGTACCTTTGCACATATGCCAGTCACCCCATGCTGTCACCCACAGACGTTTGCTGTTGCATCTGTCGCCGATGAAAGTCTGGATGGTCCCTCTGGTCTTTGGGACTCAGAACTCGACGTCCATTTTTCCCAGAAACAAGTTGAAATGTGGACTCATCTGACCGCAGCACACATTTCCACTGTCTTTTTGACTATCTGAGATGAGCTCTGGCCCAGAGTACCCCGAGGCATCACTGCATAGAATTGATGTATAGCTACTCTCTTCTAGAGTAAAATAGATTCAAGTTGCATTTATTGATGCAGTGGCAGATTGTGTTAAGTGGCAGTGGTTTTCCGAAGTACTCTTGAGCCCATGTGGCTATATTTAACACCACAGCATGACGGTTTCTTATGCAATGCCATCTGAGGGCTCAAAGGTCATGCACATTCAACTGAGGTTTCCTGCCTTGCCCTACACAGACTGAGATTTCTCTGGATTCCCTGAATCTTTTCACAATATTACGTATGATAGTTGGTGAAAGACCTAAATTCTATATGATTTTGCACTGAGATATTTGATTTTTGATTTGTTTGACACTTCTCTCATGAAATTTGGCACAAATTGATGAGCCATGATCCAGCTTTGCTTGCAAAGACTGAGATGCTCCTTTTATACCCAAACATTATCCCCTCACCTATTACCAATTCACCTGCTTACTGTGAACTGTTTCAAAACAGTTTAATTTGGATATTCTGTAACCTTTTCACTTTTATTTTGCCTCTGTCCCAGCTTTTTTGGAGTGTGTTGCAGCCATCAAAATCAAACGTTGTTTATATTTACAAAATACATTTAAGTTGGTCAGTGAAAACTTTGGAAATATATTATTTGTATTTTTGTCAATTAAATAAAAGTTAAAGAGAAATAACAAAACACAGATTCTTGATTTCAAAACGTCCCAACTTTTCTGGAATTGGGGTTGTATAAGAAATGTTTCTTGAGTACATTATATGAATTCTGAAGGATCATACCGACCTTACCAAATTTCTGGAAAAGGTCACTAACACATGAAAGTTATAGCGAAACATTTGGACACATTTTAGTGTTCAAGCATGTCTGTATGCGTGTGTAAATGCATTTGCATGTGTTTTTGATGTGCAATCAATAACAACTACCCACTATATCATTATATGCAAACCACATGGAAAGTCCCCAGCCACTAAGTGATAGCTGATTTTCCTCATTAGCTGGGTCATTTAAAACATCCAAATACTTCAGCTTCACTCCTGTTAACTTTGAAAGACATTTATGCATCTTTCTCTTTGGACATCCCCCCCTGCTGCTTCGTTGAAAAGCAGTGAAAAAGATGTTTGGCAGGATTTTTACAGAGTGGAAATGTTGCCTTACAGAGGTTTGGGTCCGTTTTCAATTTTTCCTGATTAGCTGATGGGGCTGCTGACAGCATGAGTCTGACCCTGCCGAGCATGGATGTGTGTGTGTGTGTGTGTGTTTTTGTGTGTGTGTGTTGTGTGTGTGTTGTGTGTGTGTGTGTGTGTGTGTGTGTGTGTTGTGTGTGTTGTGTGTGGTTGTTTGTGTGTGTGTGTGTGAGTGAGATGTTGTCTTTGGCACTTCCGCATTTCTTCACTGATAACAAATCTCAGTTCTTATTATGTTTCAGTTATCTCTATCATGGATTCAGAATGATAT
This sequence comes from Sinocyclocheilus anophthalmus, assembly GCA_018155175.1. NCBI lineage: Eukaryota > Metazoa > Chordata > Actinopteri > Cypriniformes > Cyprinidae > Sinocyclocheilus > Sinocyclocheilus anophthalmus. Next base: position 34,699 of record JADLZN010005623.1, read on the forward strand.
AAATAGCTTCTACTTGCACAAAAAGGACAGGAAAACTTTGGGAAGAAAAAAAAAAAAAAAAAATATATTTATATATATATATATATATATTATATATATATATATACATTTTATTATAAACATTTTAACTCTAATTTCAGAAGAGTAAAGAGATGAGTGAGTGCAGAGGTCAAACAAGTTCCAGATCTGTGACAGACAGACCTCAACCCGATTGGCAGAAGAGATTGACTGATAATCCGGTCAGTGTGCCGGCTGGGACACGTTCCACTCCATCCGTCCCCTGAGAACCAATCATTGGTTTGTTGCCTCTCTGTGGATACAGAAGAGAGAGAGACCAGTGACTTCTGTCTGCAGCAATCTGTCCTTTTGGTGAATAATTTCCATGCATACAGCAGCTCCCCACAGAATTTTGTTGCTAAAATGTTTAAACACTTTGTTTGTCATTTTTAAAGAAATATCAGATTAAATCTAATATCATCATGAAACAAATGAGTGATTCTCGAGGACAAATACATCATAGATAAAACAATAAAGATTAATAGTAAATATTAAATAATAGTAAAATGTAAATTAAATGCTAACTAATAAAATGCATTATTATCACCAACAATAATAAAGTTAATATTAAATATTTGGTATATTATTATATTAAGAAATACAGTTGATTACACGTTTAAGCAATTTAAAATGTATGATATATATTATTAGGGTTATCATGTGAATTAATTGTCCCACTCTTTTAACTAGATGTTTATTAATAGTATTACTGACCCTTACATTAATGATACACCAGTATTTATTCTACTCTGAGTGTATAAATATAATATTTTTTTTTATGACTGATTTATTTCATTTTATATTTTATCATTTTTTTTAAACACCAACCACCAATACATCACCCATTAAATCCCAACAGAAGGTAAAGCATAACATCTTTTATTTAGAGAACTCACTTTTGACTCAAAAGACAGTAGTCTGACAGCGAAACACTTTGACAGGATGTGGACGCTTTATCTCCGACTTTAGAGCACTGTGAGAATGGGATGAGAAATGCTTCAGTACATGTCTCAGAACAGCAAACAGCAAATCCCCCTCCAATCAGCAGGAATCTGATATCTCTAATGCTGCTGGTTTCAGACTGAGCTGTCAAAACTTTGGCTAGACGAGATGGAATGATATCACGAGGGAGAGAAAGAAGCAGAGGACTGATTGAGGGGTTAATTGAGGTTGCCAAGTTTATAATCATTTAGTAACTCTAGCCCATCTTTGATCAGCCTGTATATGAACATATGAAGCAGTCAAAGCAAATGTATATTCGAGCTAATCAATGTTCTATTGATCAACTATTTGACTATGAACTTTGTAGATCACTCTGATTGTGTAATAACCAGATACATCTGATATTATCGTCTGAAATGTCTCCATGACCATTTGATAGCAGATTTCATAGATATTTTTGAGGGGTAGTTTTCTTCAAAACAGATGAACGTGAATTTTTTATTACGCTGGTTGTTGTACATATTGGGGCAGTTCAGAAATGAAATATCCAGTGAGTGGCACTAAAATTTAAAAAAATAACGTACCACCTACACAAAATCCTAAACCAATAGTGGTGAAAGCAACCATGCCATTTTTGCTTGCTTCTACAAGTCTTTGAGCTCTTTTATTGTGACTCTTGTGGACTTGTATTCGAGCACTTTACATTGCAAGTGCCGTGCTGTATCAGGTGAGCTACTGAGCAAGTTTACTACATGATAAAAGCCATACAAGTGGTAATGTGATGTATTAGTTTACAAATAATGCATGTTAAAAGTGTTTTGAGGTCATAACATAGCATTTTTGCAAGGAACCACACAAAGTTTTATTAATTGATAATCTGCCCGTAATCATAATTTGTGTGAAAATTAATAAAAGTTGCTGGTGTTTTACTGCCACTGGTGTTCATTGCAGTTAATTAGTAAATTGTATTGTAATTAAAGGCACCTTTTTCTATTGAATCTACTGAATGTTGGTTTTTAGGGAGGGCCGGAAGCGCACTGCTGTAAAGGAATAGGGTGCGCTGGATTTATAATGCAAGATAAAATGACAGCTTCATTTCAAAACATAATGCAATACAAAAATAGTTTTATCTTGATTATATTGTCTTCATAATTGTTAGAAGGCAAAATTGCCCAGCCGCTATAGTATGTTCCTTTTAACTGATAGAAATCTCTGAAATAGGTTTTCTGCTGTGCAGAAAAGACATGTGATTGAAGGATGGCCATGTTCAGTGGCTAAGTCTAGCATAAGTTTGCAAACCAGCACATAAGTTTGCAAACCAGCACAAATTTCTGGTTTGGGATTTATTTAATTCATCCTTTAATTCATAAAATTTGTGTTACGGTTATGATTCGATAAATTGTCTCCTTCCAGCCAAAGTTCAAAAGTCACAGGAAGAAATTGGACTAGTGGGAGGAAAACAACTTCCTTTGAGAGGAGAGAACGTGGGAAAGAAAGAGAGAAGAAAATGAAGTGTTGGCAATTGCCAGTCAAGCCCCCCCCCCCCCCCCCCCCCCCAACCCAAAAAAAGGAAAAGAAACGCTGAGTCGGTTCATTAGCGCAAGACGTTTGCCGTTAAAACTGTCATCTTTTAATGGAAATTAGCCTCAATTTTTCTCCCTTTTCATGTGGAGTTTGTTGTATTCTGCATACATCAGCAGAACAGAACAGAAGAGAAACAAGAGCGAGAAGAGAGAGAGCGAGTGAGGGCATTTAGCTAAGGTGGACAGATCCCACAGCCCACAGACTATTTATCTTCCTTCTAAAGTGGCGAATTGTGAATGCCGGCACTAAGTGATTCCATCTATCTCTGATTTCACGCAACTCTCGCAAATGTTTGTGTTGTCCTCTATGGAGTCATTTTCAAAACAGTTGAAGTGCGCAGAAGATCTGATTTCATTACTGTGAGAGGAAGAGAGAGAGTGAGAGAGAGTCTTTGTGTGTATTTTCACAGCCTTTTCCTTTGTCTTTAGTGACCGTCTATGTTGTTGCTGCCCATTAAAATCACGAATGAAATTGTGCTTCATTTACAGATAAATGATTGTCATGGAAACTGTGGTGCTTTGGTGTATCTCCGCAGAACAACATCATATCCCCATTAAACCTACGGGCCGCTGCCACCGCAGCAAATTTAACCGGCGGACACGTGTAAGTCCACTCACGACAGGAACTAATGTAATAAGGCCTATATCTCGTTTCAGTGGAGGAGCATTTTGAGCGTTGCACCGATGTTATGAGGCTATTACAAGCTGTATAGCTGACCTAAGATCAGCTCTGTGTTGTTATTAATAAAAGAGAGGGATCTGGAGGGATGAGGCTGGAAATGGTTATGTGTGAGCGTTCCTCCTCCCAGAAGCCCCATAATTTGCTTTGATTGGGCCATCGATCTTGTTTACTGGGGGCACGAGTGCTTCTCACACCTCATCTAAGCTGTTTTTCAGTAAATAAAGCTGCTCATAATTCCTTCCTGGATTCTGCAGAAGGAGTTTCATAGTTGATAAGCAATGTTATGGAGTAGCTAACTATAAATAGCAGCGCTAATAATGTAGCTAGATTTTTCAGTAGTGTGGCAGTAAACTATACTATAGAAGATATTTTGAAAAATACTGCTGACCAAGCAATTGATGGTCTCCATTTGTTTTATGTATTTCTATATACAGTAAGTCATTTGAGTAAATGATTGTTGGGCAAAGTCAGATTCATTCTAGTGCATCGGCTCATATTAAACAGTCCTTTTTCTCAGCTGTTTGGAAAGTTTAATTAATTCTAGTGTCTGTATTCATCCTAAATGGTCCACTCATATGTAGTGTTGGAAAGTCATAATTATTCTAATGAATCGATTCATTTTAATGGTCCACTATTTCATATGTAGTGTTGGAAAAGCTAAATGATTCTAGTGAATCGGTTCATCTTAAATGGTCCACTCTCTCATATCTTGGAAAGTCTAAATGATTCTAATGAATTGGTTCATCCTTAACTCTTTTATGTGGTGTTGGAAAGTGTGAATTGGTTTCATTCTAGTGAATAATTTGTTCAGACACTTCATGTGAGTGACTACAAAAATGATTCACCTGTTCATCTCCCTGTACTATGTACTATGCTTCTGACTCAGTTATGTAAATCAGTGTGTTTTTGTTGTACTAATTACAAGTATAAATTGTTAAGATTTGTTGATTCATTCAAAACATTTTTTCCTGCCATAATATGGCTCAGATTAAATTATAAATTATCTTTGAATAGTTCTATCTATCTATCTATCTATCTATCTATCTATCTATCTATCTATCTATCTATCTACTATCTATCTATCCATCCATCCATCCATCCATCCATCCATCCATCATTTTTTTAAAAGCAAAGTTCTGTGTGCTTTTTTTCTGTAACTAACTGTAATGTAGCAATGATTTGTTTGTAGCTTGCTGCATATCTAGCTACTTTTTTCAAAACTGTAACCTGACTGTGATTATGATTAGCATGTAGCTTGGCAATATACACTTTAAAAGTAGCTTTCCCAACCATGTTAATGCATGCTTACCTTCCTCCCACTTCCGCAGACACTCCTGTCTGTCTGCTTCTGTCTCTTTCTCGTCTTGCACACTTTCTTCTCCGATCACTCATGCTTTGACTCTTCGGAGGCAGGCAGATTTTACAGCGAACAAAGGCCCAAGCGAGCACACAACACATCCATAATGAATGAAGGCAGGCTGTTTTAATGACCGGCTCCAGGAGGAGTCACAACACAAAGCTCTCCCAGTGCCATCAGCTCTGTTCCTGGGATAATGATATCACCCCTGGCCCCAGCAAGGTCTAGAGGAACCTGCTTCTCCATGAGCTTTAATTATCTGTTTGATAAATGCCGGGCAGTGGAAGATTCTAGCTTGGGTTCACGGGTCAGCCTCTGAACCTGGACACAAAGACCCTGGCGGGTGAAAGGTTGTGGCGCATTTGTGCACGCTAAGAGCTGCGAAATAAGCAGCTTTGAAGTGCCATGTTGTATCATTTATTTAAGGTGCACGCAACACAACGGCTGCATTTTTAATACACGAGACGCAATAACCTGCAACATACGTGCTGTAATTGAAATTAAGAGGAAAGCCACCGCAGAGGTGTGTGGATGGATAGATCAATCATTTTAATAACTGCGGTCTCTCGTATCGCGTGTGTAGAGGACATGGCTCAGGCTGACCTGTTAGTAATGGTGTTGAGTGATTGATGGTTGATCTCTGCTTGTGGGAAAGCACTCAGGGCTAATTTAGTCACTGCGGCTCAGGAGACAAGAAGATCTCAATGTGTGAAAAGACAGAGGAGCTGTTTATTAGCTAGGAGTGCTAACATTAGCCACCGAGAGCCAAGAAGACAGCTAAGACAAAACAAGAATTGTCAATATGGTGTTAACACTATACGCTCACATAGACTGTGAGATGTGTGACTCATGTTTGTGTAGCCTCCCCTGTGTGGTGCACAATAGACGCCGTTTATACTGAAACAGAGAAGGAGAAAGGGAGGGATGGATAGATAGGAGAGGTAACAGCAGACGTTGAATTATTAAAGGTGCGGGGGGCACTTGAAATACAAAAGACTCCTCAACTCTAGATGAATGCAATCCTATATCTGTCTCAGTGTTCATTCACTTGATATTTATTATTCTGACATCCCATAATGTACCACCTGCAGCACTTCTCATGCAGTAACATAAAATAATTGGTTTGCTTGCTTCCTAATATTCTAATTGGACAGGCTGGTAATAAAGTTAACCCATGAGTTGAATTAATAATTACTGACAGCCAAGGCTTAAAGGGACAGTTCACCTAAAAAAATGAACATTCTGTCATTACTTACTCACCCTCGTGTTGTTCCAAGCTTGTTTTCTGTGCTGTTTGGGACACAAACTAAATATTTTGATTGCATAAATACGTAAAAGTTTGATCAAATAAATATGGCACTTTTAGAAGTCAGTGCTGTTTGTTCATGAGACGTAAGAATATGCCATTTGATGTTGTCGTCAAGTCAACTTCTGTATAGAAAAAAAAAACTGAATAAGACAAAAATAAATGTATATTTTATGCTCAAAATAACGCAAATAATGACTGAATTTTACTTTTTGCATTAAAAATTGTAGCAGTGGTTCATTTAGACTGTTACACCAGTCAAAATTTTGTGATCATTAAGATGCATTTTTTTTTTGCTTTAAAATTGAAAAAAACTACTCTTTTGAACTTTTTAAGAATGCTATGTATAAATGTATAAAGCACAACTGTTTTCAAAATTGATAATAATTAGGAATGTTTCTTGAGCACCAAATCAGCATATTAGAATGATTTCTGAAGGATCATGTGACACTGAAGACTGAAGAGTAATGGCTGCTGAAAATTCAGCTTTGCCATCTCAGGTATGAATGAACTCTTTACAATATTCAACTAGAAAACAGAAATTTGAATTGTATTGTAGTACTTTACAATTTTCCTTTTTTTTTTTTTAAATCACATATGCAGCCTTGTGACATAGCCATGAAAATTTTACTGACCCCAACAGGAAGCCTAAATTTTTTTTTTTTTTTTTTTTTTTTATTATATATATATATATATAATAATAATATATATATATATATATAATATATATAATATCCCGTATTATATATATATATATAGAATTACACAATGAGTGAATATGATGATATGGACACATAAGACCATCACAAAGTAAGATGGCTCCTGTCTCAGAAACACACAGCAGGAGGTGAGGCAGATTTGGGGATGGTAGTCACTTCTTTTTTTCTTTTTTATTTATTTTTCTCTTTCATCCCACGCCTTTCCTTTCTTCCTTGTTTTGGCTAATCTTCACAGACGTGCCGCAACTCTCACTTCTGGAGGTGGTCGGGAACCCCAGGTCAGGCCGTGCCCAGGGTGAAAGCCCCCCTCTGGGCCTGAGGTCTGCCGCTCCCCACCTCCATAGCCTCTATCTCACAGCCGCCACCTTCATAACTTCCTGAGCAACTCCAAAATGCGACCCTTCCCCCCCTCCGGCTTCCTATGGGTAATCGTCCCCAGCTGTAGAGTGCAGATCTAAATAGGACCGTAGGGGAAAGAGATTTGTAATTTCAGAGAACCATAGAAACATGTAAAAAGGGAGGAAATTGGTGGCAGGCCACATAAATGAGCATTCTTTTTGGCTTAAGCAGACATTAAAGATTGAGGAGCCGCTTAAGTCCCAAAGAGTGTTGTTAGTGAGGACAAGGAAGGTACGGGGGGGGGGGGGGGGGTCCATATCAATGGCACATGGACCCTTGTCACTGAACTCAGGTTCACAGAACAGTGTGGATTGTCATACGGCCCTCCTGCTGAGCACAGCTCAGGATGGGTCCCATCTATTATTGATGCTTGTTTAGATGGGCCTCCATTTGGCTGCCATTTGCAGCGTGCTCATCTTTTTAACACAACAAATTAAACCATCCTGGAGTTCCAGCGCTCAACGGGATCATGATTTTCCTTGATCTTTTATCAAAAAAAGAGTTAATTCTACTAGAAAAAAAATAATAATAATAATGTCGGTCACTACAAACATTGTCCAAACCCTGTGACGCCAAGTAGAGACAAATTTAAATTATTTTTTGTGGTAATCAGCATTATGCAACAAGTGCTGAAGGAGGAAGTGGTATTATGGATTATGGACTGGTAGTTTGGCCAGAAGTGACGATTTAATGCTAAAATGTCTTCATGATGGATTTGGTTCTTGCAAACACACAGCTTTTCACTTCACAAGATGTTAATTGATGGACTGTGTCATGTTTTTAATCAGCTGTTTGGACTCTCATTCTGACGGCACCCATTCACTACAGAGGATCCATTGGTGATGCTAAATTTCTCCAAATCTGTTCAGATGAATAAACAAACAAACTCATCTATATCTTGGATGGCCTGAGGGTACATTAATAATTATTACATTTTTTTTTTTTTTACTTGAATTGAACCCCAAAATATTCCTTTAATAATTTTTTGTATAGCAGATCTTCAGTCAACACATTATTTTTGAATGAGTATATTTGGACTGTTCCTGCTCTGTATGTCTCTGAATGTTCACCACAAAACATGTCATGTTTGTTTAATCCACCCAGACACACAAGATAAAATCTAAAATCCTACCTTAGGAGAAATAACTGCATGACATTAAGAATGTAATAATGTGCCCTATATAACTGAGAGCCGTATCACCCAGTATTCGCTTTATCTTAGGTCCTTTATCTGTAAATACAGCTGAAACTGTCAAAACATGATACAGAATACTGAGTGTACTAGTAAACTACTAAAAGCACACTGAGGGGATGTTAACAGGCACTATGTATTTTGTCTGTGTATTAATACAGTTTATAAGGCTCAGGTTTCACACAAGTTGCCTTGGTGCTGTGTAAATCTTTCTTAAAAATTTTTCTTTAACTTACTCCATGGCATTGCAGTTCTCTGGAAGGTAGGCTTATCTGTATACTTTATCCGGGTATGAGGACAGAGGAAATTGCTTTTGGGGATTGCGAATAATTAAAAGAGACGTGACAATACTAATAATTAAAACAACACCCATGAATTGTGATTTGAGGTCATTTAGCAGTGTTAGAGTACAAAGATGTATTTTATTTGATTATAATGATTATATCCAGTCATAAACTGTCTGATCTACTTTGTTAAAGTGATTTTACATTAATATTAATTTTATATTCATTGTTGAATGAAGTAAAACATTTGTTAACCTTTTGTAATATGAATAAATATGAGCTGTTGCATCTGTTCACATTAAAGGATTAGCAGAATTATTTAACCTTTAATCTTGAATCTTTAGTTTATATGCAAATACATATAAATGAGCAGACCTGCTTACTGAAAACAATTACAGTCACATGTCATCTTCCCTGGCATCATATGTAGATACCTGCCATTTCTAAATGCAATTTTGAACCTGTCATTTCTTGGTTTCTGTGCATTAGTAAGCCTGTTGTGGTCCATGATGAGTGATGAGGTGTTTATGAGCAAATAAACAACAGGAATAATATAATTAACTGTCAAGCTTAAGTTCTGAATTCTCTGATTTGTCCCTCCGGCATCGTTTTTTTATTGCATGTGATGTCAAAGAAGGCATTATATTTGCAAATTTGATGGTGACAAAGTGAGGTCTCTCATATTATCTGCTGTCGTAATATCAATATATTGCTGTATGAAAATGTGTCATGCCTGGTAAGATATCAGATGCCATTGTGTCTTGCTTGTCTTGAACTGACTGAATACGCACAGATACAAAAGAGATTTAAGAACTAACAAAGGAAATATTTTAATTTAATAGCGGCTCTATTTATTGTATTTTAAAGCAGCTACATGTAGTTTTGGGTATTTTCGTGACTTTGGAGCCCCCTACAGCTAAGTGAGTGGAATTATTTGTTGTAAATATATCACTGTCATAATTATAGTGAATAGCTGTACCAAAGGTATGGTCTTATTAAGATACCAAGGTCCACAGCTCTACCACTGGAGAAACTGTAACGGCCAACTTGGATCACGTGTCCCTTGATAACCAATCACATCACAGCCTTGACATCACTGAATTTCTGTCAGAGTTGTGCCACAGTCAACTACTCTTTGTGGATAACATATATGAAATAAATGAGAATTGGCGTAAACTGAATCCCATCCTAGCTGTTGCAAAATTGTCAGTGACTTCTCTTATAAAACAGCATTTTGTTTTGGTGTGAACTCTAAAAATAGATGACTCCCAAATGTATGTTTAATGGCAAACATGTTGAAGATTAGTCAATTTACATCTCATAAATAAAATCCCATTTGAACAACATAAGAGTGAGTAGGCTAAATGATGACAGAATGTTCACTTTCGCATGAACTGTTCATTTAATCCCAAACTCAATAGCAGCAACTTGCTCGCTTATCCTGTATGCATTTGTGGCCTAGCGCAAACCAGCCTGGTTCCAAGAATTCCAGGTTGGAATTCTGGCAGCAGGAGCTGTGTACCATATCCAGTAACCGAATCCGATAATCAGGGTCTGGAATGCTGACAAGGTTTGGCTTATTCTCCTTGGTCCCTCTGTGTGGAGTGGAAAAAAAATCCCAATCTGTGCTATCAGCATGTTTCCCAGTGGATGTCTGGGATTATTACAGCTTTAATCCAATAATCCAACCGAGAGACACTCCACACACACTGATTTATGGATTCAATGCACTTGGCCACACTTCACCCTTACTGCATTTACACACACATTTTCTCAGCATGATAACCCAGTCGTGTCTCTTGTGGTCTTCTTCTCAAGGATGTTTGATTTTTTTCTCTTTACGGATGTCACAAAAAATGCAGTAAACCGTCACAACAGAAAATGTCGATAAACTGCTGTAATCCAAAAGTGTCGTGTTCTATGAGTCACTGCATATGACACATGCAAGACAGAAAAACAGTCTCAAGTTGGACTCAGTGACTAACCAGGTTTCCTGTCATGTGTCAAAATAAGCTTGACATGGAACTCTCACATATAAAATAAATAAATAAAAGTCACAATGTGTGCCAAATACTGACATAACCTTTCAGTTTATAAAAGGAATACACTGTCTTGCACTTAGTTTAGCAAAATTGTATAAGTTAATAACTAAATTGAGCACCAGACATTGTCCCATCAACCCATGTCATGGTGGTCACATGTCATTATGACATTATATCTCTCGATTATAAATGACAGCTGTCACAACGAGAATGACAGTGTCACAATGCTTTGAACACGCCTAATATAAACAGTAATATATATATTTTTTTTTTCACAATTTGAGAAGACATTTTCAGTTCATATTAAAAATGTATGATGTTTTGTTGCAGACAAATCTCCATTTCATCTCAATGCTGCCTAAGTTCAAATAAGAGGTAAAGGGATTTGATTTTTCTTTATATGGGGGAAAACTATACGAACAGACATGAAGCGTTGGTTGGTTTTCCACCTTGGCTAATGTTGTGTACTGAGTTTAGCCCTCTACTGAACAGGAGCTAGAGGAAATGAAGTAAAAATTTACTTTGACAGCAGCTGTCATTGGTTATCAATAGTTGTGTGGGAACAGGGAACTCTGAGATTCCAACTGATGTAGGAGGGTTTGACAGCACCTGGCAACACTGTATAGTTGTTGTGGGACTGAGAATTTAAACAAATTATTCATAACATCAAAATAATCAGCATATAAATTGTTTTAGCAAAATAATATTCTGACACTTGCATAATGTGTATGTGGTTATATTGATAAGAATGACTACAGTAAAATATGTATGTTATTTTGTTATTTGAATATGATTCTATTGGGGAAACTGAGTAAAACAGTAACGAGATGCTCTGGAAGAAATATAGGCTACATGCTAGATACATTACTGCTCAAAACATTTTTTTAATCAAAGAAAGTATTTTGTGTTCACCAACACTGCATTTATTTGATAAAATACCGTCCGAGTACATTCTGCAACATTACAATTAAATAGTACTACTGTTTTACATTTCAATATAATTTAAAATGCAATATATTCCTGTGATGGCAAAGCTGAATTGTCAGCTGTCGTTACTCCAGTATTCAGTGGCATATTGATTATATATTAATTTATCATTCATTTATGAAAATTCTAAAAAGTGAGCATTAATTTGATAGCTTTTGGCTTTAATTAGCTAGCAGCTACTCGTCCTGGCCAAGATTTCTATATTTGGCTTTGTTTTCCTGTTTTCATACTTGCTGAAGGTAATGATTGAAAAGTAGCTTGACCAATAACCTGGGGGGCTTGCATGTGTGGCATAATCGCCATGTGGCGTGCGAGAAGGTGGGATCTACACAGAACAGTCAAAGTGATGCAAATATGCATACAGATTAGATGTGTTCATGGGCGGGGATGGCGTGCGGGGGGGGGTGGTTCGACTTGAAGCAGCGCTGCGCATACTGATCAGTGTTTGACATCAAAGCACTGCGAGAGAGATTCGAAAGCATAAGGAGCTTCTGCTCTCTATATTTCTCACGGATGTCATACACAGATCGGTCAAACAGCCAAAACCTGTATATTTTAGGCAACATAGAAATCCTGGCCAGGAAGTGTCCCTAAAAATGGCACGTATGGTCACCCTAATGGGTGGGCATCTCCCACCAAAAAAAAATAAAAATAAGGATACGTAAGGATACCTCCACCCTCTGTGTGTCTCAGTTTGAGGCTTAAAAAGGGTGGTCCTCCTAGTATTGACGTTCTAACTAGGCTGTTTTGAGTCTGTTTGGCAGGTGAAACCCCAAGGAAGATCCAACAGCTCTGTCCATCTTTTCTTCTTTATTCAGGCCTCTGTGAGAAGCTGACAGCTACCATGAGAAAATAGCAGTCAAACAAATTCATAACACTTAAAAGAAGACATAAGATCAGCTATTACTCTCTCGCAAACCAGACCGGCTGTCTTCCGTGCCACATGATTCAGTGGGATGGCAGTAAACGATGATGAATGGTCTGTCTTTCTCCAAATCTGTCCATCCTGCTCCCTTTGTGTCATTCGGCTGGTCCTTGGAAAACATGGTAGGAGTGTGACAGACTACCTGTCATCTCTCTCAAATGCACCCATTTCATTCACTTAATTGCTTTATATCCAGAAAACTACAGAGAAAAATTAACTTCCAAACTACATTTTTAAGTGGAGCATAAACCTGACTGTCCGTCTCTTTCTAATATTAGTTGAAACTAGTGACCTTTCCGTGTTGAGTAATGCTCCACTTCTCATGCAAATCACATTATTTGCCTCTTAGTTCAACAGTGAGCCATTTTGTACTTATTACATTTCGGACCCTTAACATTTTTACTGATGCAGATGGAAGAGAGTTTAAAAAAAAAATGTTCACACACTCTCTCTTTGCCTGTTAGTGTGTAATTAACGTAAACAAATGTCTGAGTTATTTGTTTCTTTGAGCAGATATTTGACTATCTGTGGTTTTGTTTTTTGGAGTGTGTAATTTTGTTTTGTGTTTTTTTTTGGTTTTCTGTATTTTGTGATTTTTGTAATTTCCTTTTGTATTGTATTTTTCAGTCAATCTGTATAGTGGGAGAGCCCAGCTGTGGTTGTAAAGTATTGGTGTGTACACAGAGTGTTGTGATTTAGTACGTTTGCTGTGCTTTCACAAGTGTGTTGTTGTTGTTGTTGTTTCTTATTTTCAAGTTGGGTGGAAGGCTGAGGACTCCTGCTGGCCACCTCCTTTACTTTCTATAGTTTTTTTTGTGTATCTGTATGTATAATTTGGAATTGTGTTTTGGTGATTGAGACCTTGTGTAGAATTAATGTATTGTGTATTTTTAACTTTTGTATTTCAATAAAGTGCTTGTCTTTATATTTCCAGTCCACGTCTCCATGCTCACCCTGTCTTGGTAGCGAACCTATGTGCCTTTTGATATGGTTGTTATTTCCTGGTGTTTCCAGGTGGCGTAGTCGATTAATAGTTAGATATTAGTTTTGTAAATACTTTCAATTTGACCGCCTTTGCCACATCTGGCGTAGTCTGCAGGATCGCCATTGATTGGGGTGAGTTTGTTTTGTTTCGGTTTGTGTTATTTATTTGAGCTTGTTTATACTATGATTTGTGTTGTGTGTTTTGTTCTTTCTTTTTTTGTGAGAACCGTTGGTTATATATATATATATATATATATAATATCATATATATGTTTTTTTTTTTTTTTTTTTTTTTTTTTTAAGATCTTTTTTTTTTTTTTTAAGGAAAAGCAGCCGTGACGTGCGTCGACTCCCATCAACTGAATGCTAAAAGACGAGAATGAATGCTTTTCCCTCCCCCATATGAGGTCTTTGGATTTCCACGACATGTGCCCGCAATTTCTCTACGTTAGATCTAGCTACGGGTACAATCAGGTTCCTGTCAGTGAACAAGATATATCTAAGACTTGCTTTCTGTAACGCCCTTTGGTTTTTTCGATGGACTCACATGCCGTTGGCCTCTGTAAGCGCCTGCACATTCCAGCGCCTACGCAGCGGTTATTTGGTGACCAGCAGGCCAATCACTATTGCTGTACCTGATGATATAGAATTTTTATGCTTCGTTGACAACATTTGGAGCGTCTGGAACTTGTTTTGAGCAAGTTACAACGTGAAGGCCTTAAGGCTAAGTTAAGTAAGTGCGATTTCTTTCGTTCAGAGGTGGCTTATTTGGGCCTGTAATTTCGGCTGAATATATAATAGATATATATATATATATATTTGTAACGGGGGAAGACTCACCGACAAGGAAATTAATAATGCCCCGGAGGGGTGGATTTATTATGGGTGGTGTAGGGAGCAGCTGCAGCTGTGCCGTCTCCTGTGATTAGGACGGCCCGGTGCTACTTTACTTACTCCCACCCCCCCCCACCCCCCCCCCCGCTCGTTTCCGGGGCGACGCTGATGCAGCTTCGGGACGCTCGTCACAATAAATATATATATATTATTAGTCAAGCAGCACACTGTTTATCAGCATGTTATAATGATTTCTGAAGGATCATGTGTCAGTAGAAGAAAATAATTTGAGATTTATCTCATGATTGATGAGTATTTAGAACACAGAATGAAACAGCAGCAACAACACTTTATAACAACTTTCATTAATAAATCATTAACAAACATTATATAATGCTTAATGGATCATTAGTTAATATATATTCAAAGAGTTAGAAACATGAGATAATGTGCTTGTTAATGTTAATAAACTTATTAAATTTATTAAACTTTACATAATGTTTAACAAATCATTATTTCATGTAAGTTAAAATGCTAACAAATGTCATTAAACTTTCAATTCCATATGATCAAGCACTTATTGAAAATCTACAAATGATTTTAACAGATGTTATAAAATGATTAAAATCTTGTGTTAATGCACAACACTTTAGCTGCTATTGAGGTGAGATATGGGTGAGGTTAGGGACAGGTTTGGTGGTATGGGTAGGTTTAAGGGTTGGGTAAGGGGTCAACACTGTACAGGGGTCAATTTGATTACTATAAGAGAACACGGTCCAATCTGTTTATATTATATTGTTTTGATAAAAAAAACAAGTATTTTCTTTTAAAAAGTTATTTGTTTTCTCCTGTTTATTTATGATTCAATGAATCAGATCAGACTCAGAAAGAGCTTTATTACCAGTATGTTTACACACACAAGGAATTTGACTTGAGCTTCCAGTGTAGAAGAAAGTACAAACATAGTGCAGACATACATGATAGTGTAGATATACATAGGAATAACACAGTAGGGATGTAATATAAAACTAATATAATAAAAAAATAAAACATTTTTTGAATAATGTACTATATACAGAAATAGAAGTATAGGAAAAAATTTAATTGTTTAGACAAATGTACAGATATGTTTATTAGTGTGCAGATAGATAAGATATGTTATTTACAAAGTGTGCAGTTTAATATAAATATTCTATGTTAGTTGTGATGGACGATGTATAATTATGAAAGCTTAATTGTTTAGACTGAGTATAGTCTGTGGGAAAAAACTGTTCTTGTGCCTTTGCTGTTCTGGTGGTCAGTGCTCTGTAGCGCCGACCAGAAGGCAACAGTTCGAAGAGAGAGTGGGCTGTGTGTGAGGGGTCCAAGGTGATTTTTTTAGCCCTTTTCCTCACTCTGGAGATGTAAAGATCTTGGAGGCTGGGCAGAGGGGCACCAATAATCCTCTCAGCAGTCCTGACTGTCCTTTGTAGTCTCTTGATGTCTGATTTGGTTCAGCCACCAAATCAGACAGTTATGGATGTACACAGGACAGACTCGATGGCCGAGAACTGTGTGAGCAGCTTCTGTGGCAGGTTGAATTTCCTCAGCTTGCGAAGGAAGTACAACCTCTGCTGGGACTTTAGCAATGGAGTCTATGTGAGTGTCCCACTTCAGGTCCTGAGAGATTGTGGTGCCCAGGAACCTGAATGACTCCACTGCAGTCACAGTGCTGTCCATGATGGTGAGTGGGGGGAGTGCAGGGGGGTTTCTCCTGAAGTCCACGATCATCTCCGCAGTTTTGAGCGTGTTAAGCTCCAGGTTGTTAAGACTGCACCAGACAGCCAGCTCTTTAACCTCCTGTCTGTAAGCAGACTCGTCTCCATCCTTGATGAGGCCGATGACTGTAGTGTCGTCTGCGAACTTCAGGAGCTTGACAGAGGGGTCTTTCGAGCTGCAGTCATTCATGTAGAGAGAGAAGAGCAGTGGGGAGAGTACACATCCCTGGGGGGCGCCAGTGCTGATGGTGATAGTCCTGGATGTGAGTTTGCCCAGCCTCACTAGCTGCTGTCTGTCTGTCAGGAAACTGGTGATCCACTGACAGATGGAGGTGGGCACGGAGAGCTGGGTGAGTTTGTCTGAGAGAAGGTCAGGCATGATGGTATTGAAGGCCGAACTGAAGTCCACAAATAGGATCCTTGCGTAATTCCCATGTCTGTCGAGGTGTTGCACGATGTAATGCAGTCCCATGTTGACTGCATCATCCACAGACCTGTTTGCTCTGTAGGCAAACTGAAGAGGATCCAGCAAGGGTCTAGTGATGTCCTTCAGGTAGGCCAGGACCAGTCTCTCAAGTGACTTCATGACCACAGATGTGAGAGCGACAGGTCTGTAGTCGTTAAGTCCAGTGATTTTGGGCTTTTTGGGGACCGGAATGATGGTGGAGCGTTTGAAGCAGCAGGGAACTTCACACAGTTCCAATGATCTGTTAAAGATCTGTGTGAAGATGGGGGCCAGTTGGTCAGCGCAGACTTTTAAACAGGCAGGTGAAACACCATCTGGGCCAGAAGCTTTTCTAGATTTCTGCTTCCTGAAGACCCGGTTCACATCCTCTACACAGACCTTACACACAGGTTGAATGGTGGGGGAGGGAAGGGCGGGGGGTTGCAGGGTTGGTAGGTGAAGGTGTGAAGTGCAGATCAGAGCGGATGGGGGTGGTAGACGATCCTTTTCAAATCTGCTGTAAAACAAATTCAGATCGTCAGCCAGTTGTTGATTCTCCGCAAGCTGTGGGGGTGGTGTCTTGTACATGGTGATGTTCCTCAGACCAGTCCATACTGACGCTGGATCGTTTGCTGAAAGCTCTTTTCTCAGCTTTTCTGAGTAGTTTTTTTTAGCAACTCTGATCTCCTTTGTTAGTCTGTTCCTGGTCTGGTTATACAAGATTTTATCCCCACTTATGTAAGCATCCTCTTTGGCGTGACGAATCTGTTTGATTTTCCAGTAAAACCCCTGTTTATCATATTAAATGATAAGAATGTCCTGTAGGAATGCACATATCTTCACAGAAACTGATATATGAAGTTACAGTATCTGTGAGCTCGTCCAGATCAGTGGCAGCAGCTTCAAAGACGCTCCAATCAGTGAGGTCAAAACAAGCTTGTAAATCCTGCTCTGCTTCATTAGTCCATCTTTTTACAGGTTTAGCTGATTTCAGTTTCTTCCTGTAGGTCGGTTTAAGATGAACCAAGCAGTGATCAGAGAGCCCCAAAGCTGCTCGTGGGACAGAGTGATATGCATCCTTTATTGCTGTGTAGCAGTGATCCAAAATAGTGCTGTCTCTATTGCTCAACATTTTGTAATTCCTGTTTCTAAAACATTGCTTAAGAAGGATTTAAAAGCTTATTTGTTGTCTGGTTTAATTAGTAAAATGGTGTTACCTTCAGTGCATGATGTTTCTGAATCAGCAGAATCGGTTGCAGTTGTGGTGGATGAATGGGAACTCGCTCCACGGCGTTCTACTGTTGGCGATCCAGTTACTCCGGTTAACGCAGGTACACACCCTCTCGGTGTTGGTGGGGATGTAGGACCACCTCTTTCGATGCCTAAATTTGAACCTTTCTCACTCTCTGCTATAGCTTCACCAGCATCTCAGGTCGATTTGTGTTTAAAAATGCGGTTGGCTCGTTTACAGCTGGAGATGCAAGACAAAGCTCAGGTGCGGAAAGATGAGTTGTAGCATCAGCTTGAAATATATCAGGTTGACGCGGATACTAAAGTTAAAATGCGGCAGTTAGAGTTGCAGGCTAGACGAGACAACTCAAGAAGATCTAAAAAATCATCTGCGTTGGAAGGTAGGCCTAGTTCTGAGTCTGAGGCAGCTGCGATATCAAATCCTCCAACAGTGCCGAATGAATGTGGATCTACAGCTAGCGCTGTATCTGTGTTAATGGATTCTCTGAATGCTTCTTCCATGTCTCCATTTAATGTCGCGAAGAACATTGTAATTGTTCCACCGTTTCACGAGAAAGAAGTTGAGGCTTATTTTCAGGTATTTGCATCATAGCTTCTGCTTTAACCCTTTGACGCGTTCGATCACACCGGTGTGATCAGTCTTGGCTGGTCCCTGAAGCGTACGATCACACCGGTGTGATTAGAACTTTCAGTGCGTCACGTCATCAACTGCTGAATTTAAATCCGCTTTTGCGCTTTGGCTGGCGCGGAGCCAGATGGGACGCGCTAAGTGCTTGTCATATTATCACAAATATTAATTGTTTTCAACCATATAATACTTATTTTAGGTTTCAGACATTTAAATACACATAAGTACTAGCAAAACCATACATTTACAGTTTGTAAAATACACGCTGATGTCTATGGAAACGGCAACAATGATCCTTACAAATATAATCTGACGACATGTTTTTATGGATATCATGTACAGATTGTGTAGGTAACTATAAAGTTTACTCTGCTCTTCTCCCAGTTTACCGGAGACCTACTTTAACGTGTTTCGGGAGGAGAGGATGAATTTGCGTGTTGTAAATCCCACAGCTCGGATTCAGCGTGAACTAACATGGCGGCGCCCGTCACCCCGTATAGATCAACGAACACGGTCGATATAAAAGTGTTTAAACTACCAAATAGATTTAATTGCACATATTTCAGAATCGGAATATCAGATATTTCATAATATAGTGAGCATGTTTGTGAATATTTTGAATAAAACAGGAAAAACTAAATAAAAGCGATCCATGTGTCATACAGATCTATTGTGACAGCGTTGTGTCACATGACAAGCATGACGCGTCACCATGGAAACAATAAGGCGATACATTTTAAAATAACGGTCGCCTAAAAAAACTCATGCTGGGGCCTCAGCTAGAATATTTTAAAATCACGTGCGAAAGGGTTAAAGTGGCCAATTGAGGTCTGGTCATTAATGCTAAAATGTAAATTGACAGGAGCATACTGCTTTGTATTTAAATGAATGAAAGGTTAGTACTATGCAACAAGCAGCCGTCTTGGCAGACGAGTATGCATTGATGTATAAACCTGTGATTTTAAAGTGTGCGTGTGAGTCTGAATACAATTCACAAAAGGAAATTGAAGTTGGTTCTTCTGGTTTTAAAATCAGGACGAGTCCATCTAACCCAAAGATTCATAAGGAGTGTGGCTATTGTCATAAAGTGAGACATATGATTTCTGAGTGTCGAATTTTAAAACGAAAACAAGAGCGACAAGATGCTCCGCTGACTCTGCCTGTGGTTCAGTTTTAGTGAAAGTTGTGTCTCCGCAGCCCGTAACTTCTGTAGTTCCTGACGAGTGTTTCTGACCTTTCGTGATTGATCGATTTGTGTCACTGACTGGTCTTGTTGAGGATCAGAAGGCTGTGAAGATTTTGCGTGATACAGGGGGATCTCAGTCCTTTATATTATCCGATACTCTGCCTTTTTGCACGGAATCTGCGTGCGATACTCACACTATTATACAGGGTATCGAAATGGGTTTTATACCTGTCCCTCTTCATCGCGTTTGGATGTCGTCGGATTTAGTTTCTGGATGTTTTAATGTAGCGGTCTGTTCTTCCCTACCTGTGCAAGGTATTAATTTTATCATGGGAAATGATCTCGCCGGAGGCAAAGTAATGCCAGTTGTGCATGTTACTAATATTCCACTTGTTGATCAACAACCTGATGCGCTTGCACAAAACTTTCCAAATGTGTTCGCTGCTAGTGCAGTTACGAAACGCGCTCAGAGAAAACATCTCGTTGAGGAGAATGAAGTGAATTTAGGAGAGTCTGTTTTTGCAGAGATTTGAGAAAGATGCATTTTCTGAAATGTTCGATACTTCTAAGCCGATTGCAAAGTCTGTTGTTTCTCCAGGCCCTGACGTATCTCATGTGACATTCTTACTAAGGCTCAGAAAATTTACCCTACATTAGCAAAATGTTGTTTAAGTGCTGACATTAAAGTGTTGCCGCTGCGTAATCATCAGTTTTATTGAAATAACACTGTGTTAATGCATAGCTGGATTGATTGGGTACAACTCGGGTGATTGGAATGTGGTCCATCAGATTGTGGTACCGTTGAAATTTTGACAGCATATTTTGAGTTTGGCACATGATTATCCTTGGTCTGGACACCTGGGTGTAAATAAAACCTACAATCGGGTTCTCCAACACATCTTTTGGCCTGGGTTGAAAACTGATGTTTCTCGGTACTGTAAAACCTGCCATACATGTCAAATAGTAGGAAAGCCCAATCAGGTTGTGCCATCTGCTCCACTTCGTCCTATTCTGGCTGTAGGAGAACCATTTGAACATGTTCTTGTTGATTGCGTGGGTCCACTTCCACAAACTAAATCTGGTTCCCAGTACATTTTAACAATTATGTGCGTTGCCCCACGATTTCCGGAAGCGATACCATTACGGAAAAGAACTGCCAAATCTGTGACTAAAGCTTTAACCAAGTTTTTTTTACTACGTTTGGATTACCAAAAACTGTTCAAACTGATCAAGGCTCAAACGTTCTGTCTAAAGTCTTCCAAAATGTGTTGTAAGCTTTGAAAGCGTCACGTGTCGTATCTAGAGCCTATCATCCAGAGTCACAGGCTGCTCTGGAGCGTTGGCATCAAACTCTAAAATATTGTTTGGAGACCGAGAACGAGTGGGATGATGGGGTTCCTTTGGTTTTATTTGCCCTCCGTGAAGCACGGCAGGAATCACTTGGTTTTAGTCCATACAAACTGGTTTTTAGGCACAATGTATGGGGTCCTTTAAAGATCCTAAAAGACAAGTTTTTTGTTACAGGTTCGTCTGAGAAAACTGACGTGATTGACTTCTTCTCTCGTACCCGTGAGCGTTTACGTAATGCCTGTGCGGTTGCAAAAGAGGCGCTCTCCTTGTCACAAAAGAAAATGAAGCATTGCTTCGACAAGCGAGCCATGGCACGAAATTTTACGCCGGGAGAGAAAGTGTTGTTTCCTTCACCTGGTTCTGCATTGGCTGCACGGGTCCTTATGTGATCAAAAGTAAAGTGAGTGACACTGATTATGTAATTCATACTCCAGAACGCCAATGGAAGACGCGCTTGTGTCATGTGAATATGTTAAAACCAAATCTATGAGGTATTTGTGAAACTGAAAAGGAAATTAATTTTCCTGAGGGAAAGTTACAGGTGCAAAAGGCAGAGCAAGTATCTATGCTGTCTCGTACCCTGGTGATTGACGAGGGTGAGGATGGGTTGAACATGTCCACAGAGTTATTAAATGGTGGCTGTTTAAAAAATACTGAAGTCTTAAAAGTGTTCCCTTCTCACCTATCTCATTTATCCAGTGACCAGCAGCAGGATATAATTGAGTTGGTGGAAAGTTTCCCTTACCTGTTTAGTGATGTTCCGTCTGGTACCTCTGTCATCCAGCATGACCTTGAGGTAGGTAACGCGGTTCAAATAAAACAGCATGCGTATTGCTGTCCAGCTGGTAAAAGGGAGATCATGAAGCATGAAGTGAAATATCTAGTCCAGAATGGGTTTTCTAAAAAGAGTAATAGCCCTTGGAGTTCACCGTGTGTTTTGGTGCCTAAAGCTGATGGGTCATTTCGTTTTTGCACTGATTTCCGAAAAGGGAATTCTGTTACTGTACCAGATGCATTTCCACTGTCGCGTATAGAAGATTGTATTGATAACCTTGGCACGACTCAATACATTACTAAATTAGACCTTTTAAAAGGCTATTTGCAAGTGCCATTGACTGAACGTGCTTCTGAAATTTCTGCATTTGTGACAACTGATTCTTTCCTCTAGTATACTCGGATGGCATTCGGACTGCAAAACGCACCAGCCACATTTCAAAGGTTGATGTCCATGGTTTTGGGTGACGTTCCCAAGTGTAACATTTATTTGGATGACGTAGTCATTTATTGTTCTGCGTGGTCCACGTTGCACAATGTTTTTAGCCGATTAGCAGCCGCATCCTTAACATTAAACTTGAAAAAATGCGACTTTGCAAAAGCTTCCGTCACGTATCTAGGAAAACAGGTCAGGAACGGTCAAGTACGTCCTGTGGATGCAAAAATGACAGCTATCCTTGCTTACCCTGTACCTGCAACAATGCGAGAGTTGCAACAACTTTTGGAAATGTTTCTGTAAAAATTTCTCAACTGTGGTTGCCCCTTTAACCAAAATGTGCAGTTCTAAAGTTGTGTTTAAGTGGACTGATGAATGTCAAAATGCATTTTGGTGTGCTAAGTCTCTCCTTTGCAGTGCTCCAGAGTTGTCTGCTCCTGACGTAGTTCGCCCATTCAAGTTCGAGGTGGACGCCAGCGGATCGGCAGCGGATCGGAGTTGGAGCTGTCCTGCTTCAGGATGGTGCTGATGGCATATCCCATCCAGTGTCTTATTTTTCTGCTAAATTGAATCATCACCAATTTAATTATTCCACTATTGAAAAGGAGACTCTGGCTCTGTTTCTTGCTTTGCGGCACTTTGATGTGTACTTTGGATATAGTTCTACTCCCATCGCCGTCTACACTGACCACAACCCATTGTTTTTTTTAAATAAAATGTACAACCACAACCAATGTCTAATGTGTTGGGCTTTAATGGCTCAGCGTTACAACCTTGATATACGCCATAAGAAAGGAACTGACAATGTCGTGGCAGATGCCCTTTCTCGGGGCTAGGTAATTGTTTGTTTTCAATTAAGTCTCACTGGGTTTGTATGTGTGTGTATCTTTTTTTTCTTTTTTTTTCTTGTTTGCTTTGACTTGTTAGCTTCACCCAGCACCTGTCTCTTCTGTAAAATGGAGACTGGGTTATTTTTTGGTGGGGGAGGGTTACGGCCTACGCCTTGAGTGTATCTTCCTTCATGTGGCGTCATGTCTCCCCTAATCTTTCTCTTTGAGTCTGTTTGTTTAGGTCCGCCCCGGTGCATCTGCGTCTCATGGAATGAGTGATTACTAGCTATATAAAAGACGCTGAAGCAGAGCATGGAAGGGAAGGAGATCCACCAGCAAACAAGCTTTATTACCCCTTTTCCTTTTTCTTAAATTTTGGGTTTGTTTTTCTTTTGTTCACTTTATACTTTGGATTTGCTCCGTGGTTTGGTGAAGTATATTATCCTTTGCTAGTTATTCTATGTTCATTTGTGTTTCCCGTTTTTGTTTGGATACGTGTTTTCCATTTGTGTTATGTCCCGTTTTGTTATTTAAATAAATTATTTATTTAATTACATAAAGTCCTCTTTATGCTGCATCCCCCTTTCTGGCTAAACTTTGTAACCGTACCATTAAGTAGTAAAAACTCACATTTTAAAACATGTATTATCCCTTATCTCAAGATTCAGCAAGCAGTTATGTTTTGGTATGGGGCATGCTTAAGGGATCAAGAAAACGGTCATGCAGAATTTATATATAAATAAAACTAGTGAATAGTGTTCCCTAATCTAAAGTGTTACCACTGATTGACAAGACAACTAGCTAATTTTTAAACTGACATTTAATTTAATACAATAATCTTCCCAGTGGATTCCAGTCTCAATCTGAGTCTCCAGTAGCTCACAAAATACAGGAAGCTTATATTTCGGTTCAGTGTAATGGTCAACATTATTATGTGCTGCCCTGTAGCAGTGACAGAAATGTTCCTAATATGAATCCAAAGGATCTGTAGGTCTTTAAATCCCGTCAGTTATGAAATTGTATTTGTGCCTGGCCTGCTTGACTAAAGCAGTGGTCAATTGGCATGTTCGCTCTCAATGAAGTCCATTACATCAGGATTTACTATTGCTGTGTGTGACAGGTTGTAAAAAAATAAATAAATAAACAACGCACGTAAATACGTATATACATATGTAAATAAATTCATGAAACAACATTAGTGTAATTCCCCATATGCAAAACATATATTATATCACTATAAAAAGTTTTGTGGGCATTTGTCAACTCCATCAACTTACAAGTAAACTCAGTCAGACATAAAACCTGACAGAGTTGACGTACGACGGAGTTGACAAAATGGAAAATTTGTGCACATTAGCCACATGTTGTACAGTTGTAGCTGCTTTAATAAACATAACAAAAATGCCATGATTTAAACCACAACTATTTACAGAAACTATTACACTGAAATGACTGAGTTGACATGTTAAAGCTGTGACTGAAGAGACCTCAATTTTGTTTGTATAAAATATAAAAAAATATATATAAACGTCCAGGACTGTGTCCTACTATAAAATCCGCAATGAGCAGGAAATACGAAAGGGTTCCTCGGAGTTAAAGTTGCTGCTGATATTACCTGATTTATTCAGAATTATAAAAAATCCTGACAGAGTTGACACAAAGTGAGGACACAACTTTGATAGATATTTATAGTAAAATATAATGCAAGATTTACTTTTTGTATTATTTGATATATACACATCTCTGCCTTTTGATATGTGTATATTTTTGAATTTGTTGCATTTTTTTTAGACTTTGTTTGGCAGTTTTATATTGTGATCTCATACTGAGGTCAGGTTAAATATATATTTCCAAGTATAGAGCATGTATTTAAAATAATACTAAAAAAATATTTTTAAAAATAAAAGCAATGAATGCCTTAAAGTATACAGATTTCCTGTAGATGTAACTTTTTAAGCACATTTATTTTGATAAATTTCTTCATGTTTAACATAAAGAGGGCTTTTGTGCGTAGGACATGTTTTGTCCCTTATCTCAAGAATCAGTATACTACAAAACAGCTACCTTATTCATTATCAATAAGCAGCAGATTATGAGTTCATTGATGGAAACTCTTAGTCAATAGTGTGTTTCCTATTCTAAAGTGTTACTGTTTTTCCTTATAACGTGAACTAGTGTGTTTATGCAAAAAGACATTTATCAAATCACAGTATTCAGTTTATTAGTGTGAGTGTTTCCTGGAAATCAAACCCGTGACCTTGATGTTGCCAGTACCAAGTTTTACCAGTTGAGTTATATCGAAGCTTTTGGCAACTCTATAGTCAAATCTAAATGGAGTGCAATTCTCTATAGGCTGAGTTGATCCAGTTCAATACAGGTTAAGGACTTTTTCCTCAGTACAGGAAGTAGCACTGTGAGTGTTTTACTCTCTCTCTATATATGCCGTCCTCTCTCTTTGTTCTGTTTTGCAGCAGTTCGATACTTCAAACCCCCAGCTCTAAATGAACTGTTTATCCTGGATCTCGTCTCCACACCCGCATGTTGAACAATGATCAATAGCGTCTCCTGCCTTATCGGACCAGGTTTTTCATTCCCACCATTAAGATCTGCTGATCTGAAACACTTATCCGGAGTAATCTGCAGCATTTGGATCAATCGGCCTCCCTCGGCTCTTACTCCCGGGTAGGCGGGTTAAACCAGACGCCCAACGCAAAGGAGGTCACCTCCAGCCAATGGATTGACATGAAGTTTGTCCCACCACAAACATACATTCACCTACTCTTTTCAGCACTTTTTCCTTCCTTTCTTAGACTCTCACCTCTTTGTCACTATGTCTCTGTCTTATACTAAAGGTTTCTTATGCATCATTTTATGAATGTGCCTCCATGTAGCAGCTGTTTTCCTGACTGAATAGCTACAAATGGCTGCCATTTAAAGTAGGGTTTTCTGAAACAGAGTGGAAAGAAAGGAAAAGGAATGGTAGAAAGCTTGAAGGGAGAAGCCCTCCTGACCATCCATCATATGAGGGAGAAAAACTCTGATGGAGAAAAACAGGTCTCTTTGGTAAAAGTCTTTTGATAATTTTCATGCTGATATATGAAAGATGTCCACTTTTTGTGCTTAAAAAGTCTGCTGAGTGTAACGGATATCACTCCATCTGTAATTATAGCATCACGGTTTGGCTCGAAGCAGCTGCTGTTGTTTGTGATCTTGACTCGTGTGTGTCATCGCTGTTATTTCTTTAGCAGATGTGACGGACGGGTCCTAATCTTAAACAGGACTGACACTGTTTGTTTACAGTTCCACACTTCCTGTAGTTCAGTGATATGGCATAATGTGAGGTAATTACTGTCGCCATGGAGATGTAGATGGAGTTAAAAGATGTCATAACCTGGGTGTTAAAGGATGCAACGGTGAAAAATATGTGGTAAAAAATCTCCTTGGTAACACACAACAGATGCCATGGCAACCTTTACCTATCTCATTTAAAAACTGATTTGTGTGCAAGTTGTATTAGCAGTAACATTATTCTGCAGGGCTTAAAGGAAAACTTTAAAAGGAAACACTGCAACCTGCTGCTATGATATGAATGACCAGAATGAAGAATTGCTTTGGCATTTCTCCATGTGGCCCTTGTGCCAACTGCATTTCTGAGTTCTTCAGACAATCATATTTTAGTCATGGATATGAGCAATAATATAGTTCTAATGACTACATCATTAGATTTCAACATTATTCTGTATTTTATTCATTCTTGATGTGTAAAAGTTTGATTAATCCACACCCTAAAACATAGAACACGACACTTCTAAAGCCAGACAAAACTAAAATAGCACAGAAAACAGA
Organism: Sinocyclocheilus anophthalmus; assembly: GCA_018155175.1. Classification (NCBI taxonomy): domain Eukaryota; kingdom Metazoa; phylum Chordata; class Actinopteri; order Cypriniformes; family Cyprinidae; genus Sinocyclocheilus; species Sinocyclocheilus anophthalmus. Next base: position 61,495 of record JADLZN010005623.1, read on the forward strand.
AATAAAATTGAAAATACCTAGCAGACATGTGATATGTGTCTTTACTGCTTAAAAAAGCTATTTTTAACTGATAGACTACTGTTCACATGTTTGGGGTCAGTAAGATTGATTGATTGATTGATAAATTATTTTTTATTCAGCAAGGGTGCATTTAATTGATCAAAAGTGACAGCAAATACTCTTACATTGCTACAAAATAAAATGTATTTCACATAAATTCTGTTTTTTTCTTTCTGTTAAACAACGAATCCTATCCTGTTGACTGTTTTCAACATTGATAATATTAAAAAATGCTTCCTGAGCACCAACAAGGCATATTAGAATGATTTCTGAAGGATCGTGTGACACTGAAGACTGGAGTAATGACTGCTTTGCTATCACAGAATATATTACATGATTTAATATATTAAAATAGACAACAGTCCTTTTGAAATGTAATAATATTTTACAATATTGCTGTTTTTACTGTATTTTTATTTTTATTTTTATAAATGCAGCCTTCAGAGACTTCTTTCAAAAACATTTTAAAATATAATACTGACTCCAGTCTTTTGAACGGTAATATACATGTCATTTTTGACTTTGAAGAGACTTAATTGCTGGTAATGATTTAACAAATGATAATTATTTTTAATACTAATTAAATTACGTTTAACTTTAAATTAATATTCATATTTAAAAAACATATATAAATAAATTAATAACTCTTTATTCCATATTTCATGTTTTTTATTTGCATAACCTTCCACATTTTTCATGATTGTGTTTTGAAGGTTAAAATCATCTGTTTTAAATTTTAGGGTTTGTGTGATCTACTGAAAATGACAGAAATCTCCACCAATCTTTTGGAAATGGGGTATTTCAACATCACGTTTTTTTCCATTTTCAGCTCAATTTGAATGAGGCGCTATCCTGAAACAGCTCTTGTCTGGGGCGCTTGAAGAACCCAGAAGTGTCACCAGCAAGCCTATGTTTGTAAACTGTAATTTCATGTAATTTCAGGTATCTGTCTGCAAAAGATGAAAGATTACATTTTCTAAGCATCTCTGTAAACCTACAGCTCTCTTGAGGCTTGTGTCAAGTGTTTTCCAGCGGTTGGAGGAGACGGATCATCTAATGTGCTGGTTGCCCTGAAGGGATTCTGGGTCAAGTATCTAAATGGAAGATGTTGAAGCAGTTCTTGAAAAGAGACGTAGATTAATGTTGACCTTTCTGTTGTTTAGTTATGCCTGTGATGAGCAGCTGTTGTGGGTTTGCATCCGTTGAGCTCTATCAGCGTAACAGTGTAAGAGAGAGGAAGGAGTCAGAACAGATTACTGTTACTCGGTTGGGGAACGTTGTTCATTAGAGTCCGGACTTTCTACTTCACTCTCAGTCTCTCTCCATAGGCAAGAATGACCTGAGAGCTCTGTAATATCTGCAGATGTTTCTGACCAAAATGAGATAAAATAGAGAGAAGGCTTTTCCTGTCTCTTCTGGAATTCTCTGAGCTATGCTGCAATTCACATTATTTTATAACTCTACAAGCTGTTTAATTTGAGTCTAGTATAGAAAACAGTACTGTATATTAGCATTTTTGTATGTTTTTGAAAGAATTATTGAATGTTTTCAAAAGGAATCTTTTATGATCAACAAGGCTGCATTTATTTGATCAAACATAAAGAAAGAAAAGCAATATTGTGAAATGTTTTAAATGTAAATACTGACTTTTTACATATATTCTGCAATAATTTATTCCTCTGATGGCAGAGTTGAATTTTCAGCAGCCATTACTCCAGGCTTCAGTGTCACATGATCCATCAGAAATTATTCAAATATGCTGATTTGGTGCTTAAGTAATATTTCTTCTTATCAATGTAAAAAAAAAAAACGGTTTCAGTTGAAGTCCTTTTAGTCTATTCCTCCATTCTAATCCATTATTAATTAATTTTTATTTAAAAATTGTATAGTTAGTTTATAATTTTATTATGTAATATTTATAGACATAGATTTTACCAGCAATAAAAATGTTTTATCTTTCTAGGGATATTCATCTCGCTATGGATATGTTTAACTTTTATTTTAACATTTATGTTGTATTTCTCTCTCGATTTGCACATCTGACATAAATTGTGGGTCGACTTCAGTGGTGGGATACATTTTTCTCAGAAGTGAGGTAAGCATCTGTGTTATGAGTAACGTTATATTATGATCAATAGGATTAGACGAACATGCTCCTCCTCAGCTTTGGGTTTAAACCTCCATTTAAAGTCAAAGTGTGTCAGAAATCCTTTTTGAATGGGTCAGATTTGCCTACATTGTCAAATGTCATCACGAGGATAGCAAAACCTGAAATCACCTGCAGCAAGCAGGCAGCAGTCTTCCCGAGAAAAGAAAATAAATAAATAATAAACAACCAAACATACTAAAGGGGTCATATGATGTTGCTAAATCGAACATTATTTTGTGTATTAATGCGGTTTACGGTAAAAAAAAAAAAAACATTATTTTCCACATACTGTACATTATTGTTTCTCCTCTATGCCCCGCCTTTCTGAAATGCGTAGATTTTTACAAATCTCATCGGACTGAAAAAGCGAGGTGTGCTCTGATTGGCCAGCTATCCAGTGCGTTGTGATTGGCCCAAATACCTCAAGCGTGTGACGGAAATGTTACGCACGTACAAATGTGATGATAAATTAAAATACCATACTGCGATGACCTGTCCGGCCGGAGCGGCGAGACAAAAATTAAAACATTAAAACAGCATTTGTTGCCTTATAATGACTTATACTGTCTTTTTTTACGAAAGTGACGTTACATTTTGCCACGTATGCTTACCCATACTAGGAATTTAGTGCTCTTCCTTTAACCATCCTAGTGCACACACGCAGCAGTAAAACACACCACCACATGAAACACACCCAGAGCATGGGCTGCCATTTATGCTGCTGGCATCCAGGGAGCAGTTAGTGGTTCGGCGTGCCATTGCTCAAGGCACCTCAGTCAGTGGTATTTGAAGGTGTAAGAGCGCACTGTACATCTCACGCCCCCCACCTACATCCCTGCCGGACCTGAGACTCCAACTCGCAACCTTGTTTACAATTCCGACTCTCCTAACCATTAGGCCAGACTCGTGTGTTCTCGCGCCATGTAACATAAAATCGTTTTCGCATTTGGATCAAGGGAATGACAAATAACATCGCTACTCACACTGCCAAAAACTCGCGTTGAATCGCAGGGTCAATCCTTTAAATCTTAAAACGTACTTACAGTCTGTGAGTCAACAGCCGGCATTGTAGTCTACTCTACCAGGAACAGGAAAGAGTCCTCCATAAAATGTGCTGCACACATCTGAATATTTGGGTTGAGCTGTCCTGGAACAATGTTGTAAATACAACTTAACCACTGACACGGAATATTTCTTTCTAGTCGTGTCCTCTTTTGGAAGGCCAAACAAAATATTTTTGCTTTCGCAACAAAACACACAGCGTCTTCACAACATGGCGGCGGTGGTGGCAGCAACAATAAAGTTACGCCTTCTATCTTTGTGTGAGCATTTGGGTGGCGTTATGCAAATCTTCCCACATCGTGACGTAGACATGTGGGGGAGTGTTTGAACGAGGCGTTTTAGGAGGGCATGGACTAACTTTTATGAAGAATATCTCTTTGGGTTTGAGACTTTAGTCTTTGCAACTTTACGGATCTTATCTATTCACGAACAGATTGTAACACTCCAAAGAGAAAGGAAAACTTGAAATCGCATCATATGACCCCTTTAATGGAGATATAAAAATTCAAAAATAATTCTGTGAGAGATAGGTATTGGGATAGAGGACAAATTATTGATAGATAATATCATCAGCTCAGTTTAATAGAGGTAGATGGAAAGTCGTTATCATGATGTATAACTTATATAGGACATTTATTGAGCCAGCATTAGGATCCATTATAAAGAGGTGAACAGCTTTCATATTAACCTCATCCTCATGTGCAAGATCGTGTACATCCTGACGACCCTAATGTTATAATGGCGTCAAAGCCGAATGGGAATCTGCAACAACTGAAGCTAAAATAGGTTGTTAATTAATACAGTAATTCTGCACCAAACAGAAAAAAGAATAAATTAATAAAAATTATTGCACGGATCACAGCGTACGCCATAGAGTGTGAAGGCAGTCCTCGCATAGCTGTACTGTAATTAGTTTTGGGACTTGATTATTTGATTATGTGATGTAAAGTCCCCGGTCATGCACCACTGAATACGCATATTGTGCCTGCGCGCATTAACAAAGGCCATAATCCATCCTATCATGTATGATACAAGCGGTGCACAAGTCCCACCACATCTGATTTAATTAGTAACTGATAACAATAAACAGAGCTCATTGGAGTGGAAATAGCAACTTCTGTTGAGATGCTTATTTGAGATGGTGTTTAACACAGAGACCATTAAAAACTCAAAGGATGATTACATTAGCAAGCAGGTTACCATGACAGTAGTTACTCGTAATCATTTCTCTAAGTATTTTAAAGAAGAGCATTGAGATGTGCGCACACAAATATAACAATACACAGGGCTCAGGACTGAAAATATATAACTAATATATGTCACAGTCTTTCTTAATTATTTACATAGTATTTATTATTTTGATTTGATATTTCATTTTATGACAGGGATTTCTGGAATAGTCGTTTCTGATTGGTCAATCACAACATTTATTCGTCCCTACAAGTATTATAACATAATTTTAAGTCAGATCAATATTCAACATCATTATCAAATCAGTATTTTTTCAATATAGTTACTTAAACTATAGCAGTGTAATGTAAACTTGTTTTTCCATTACATTTGGACCTTCTATACCTATGCAATAAAAGATGTCATTTCACTCAAGTCTTTATTGTCTTTCTATGTTGAATCCTGAGATTGCTATTGGTTGGTGTTGGGAGTGTCATAGTTCAGTAAAGGTTTTGCTGCACTAGAGGCAAACTGACCTCTGCTTCCGTACTTCCTGTGAAAGAACACACAATTTTTATTTAAGCTGGATATTGTGTCATGACGGGGGGGGGGGGGGGGGGTGTGGGGGGGGGGGGGGGGGGGTGGGGGGGGGCATATCTGAGTTGTGTAGAGAATATAAACAGACAGACTTACAAAATGTCTTTGTATCATTTTAAAAAGCAAGATTCATATATTTTCTGTTGAATGCAGCTGTCCTTATTAGAAACGTAATGAAGCAAAGTGAGAGAGAATTGAGCTCTAGTGATACTATGCTCTGAGGACGTTCTGCTGATCACCGAGGATTCATGTAAATGCTAAATATTCACAAAATAATCACAGACAAAAGAGAAATTTCTGCTGTGGATATACATGATTAAATAACAGCTCAAGGAGAACACATAACTCTGAAAGAAGCACAGAGAAATTTATTTTTTTGCCTGCCTTCATATCAGAGAACAGATTTGTCTTTGTTTGCCTCATCAAGGACTGTATAATTTAGTCAGTGAAGCCATAATTATCACACTATGCAAAATAGGAACTCAGTGGTGGTGAGGCAGAAAGAAGTGCCCAGAAGTGCCTATTGTCACTATATGCAGGCATATTTTAGCTAAGAACCGCATATATAGTGACTGTATGACCAACATATGAAGTGACCAACTGCAAAATATTATTTATTTAATTTATTTATTTATAAAAGACTAGTTCACTCAAAAACGAAAATGTGCTGAATATTTACAGGAACATGTCTATATTCATCCAAGTCATCCAAGAAATTTGTTTCTTCATTGGTACAGGTTTGGAAAAATATAGCATTACTGTACATCGTTTGCTCATCAATGGATCCTCTGCAGTGAATGGGTGCAGTCAGAATGAGAGTCCAAACATCTGATAAAAATATCACAATAATCCACAAGTAATCCACGTGACTCTAGTCCATCAATTAATGTATTGTGAAGCAAAAATCTGCATGTTTGTAATAAACAAACCCATCAGTAAGATGTTTTTAACTTTAAACTTCTGGCTTTGCTTCTGGCTAAAATATGACTTCTTTATCCATAATCTCCATTTAAAAATCATTTGAATCAGGAGAGAACTTATTCAGCAATCAAGCACTGGTTTACAGTAGACAGTCCAAAACAATTCTAAATAAATATTCTGATGTTTTTATCAGCTGTTTGGACTCTCATTCTGACGGCACCCATTCACTGCAGAGAATCCATGCGAAATTCTCCAAATCTGTTCAATGAGGAAAAAAAATAAAACTCACATACATCTTGAATAGCCTGAGTGTGAGTAACATTTAACAGATAGGTACCAGAAGTATGGCATTTTATTTGGAAAAGCACAATTAATGCCTTTGAGATAAATAACAAATTCTCCTGAATAATAATAATAATATTAATAATAATAATAAATGTTTCTATGTGAAGGCTGTGATAAAAATGACAAATAGTGTAAATGAAAAACTATGTAATCTATGAATTTACAAAAAAGAAAGGTATAATTGCTATTTAGAAACTATAAATGGAATTTAGTTTTGATTCACTTCTTGTTTAGGCCACACCCACATCCTGTTCTATCCAAATACATTTCCAATACAGTATGCATCAGTCCATGCTTATACATTCTTTAAGACTACTCTTTTAAGTCCTGCAGCAAGTCCTTTTCAGCATGATGTCTGATTGCATTTGTTTTTATGCATATCCTGAAAGATAATTTTCCTCTGGTAACATTCCCATGAGCGTGTACTTCCCTCTGTAACAAAACAAATTTGTTTAGAACGTGTCTCAGTATATTTGTATATACATAGGGCCTGTGCGTGTGTGTGTGTGTGTGAGCAGTTTCATTTTAAGGTTTTATGAGAGAACTTTTAAACTTCAAATAAAGAAGCAAGTGAATCATTTATCGCACCCTAACAAGAGAGCTCATGCAATTTTCAGACAGTTTGAAAGAACAAGAAGGGCTTATTATGGCATTAATAACATCTACAGCACTTTTGACCGGCGGTCTGTATTGCTGAAAGATGAAAGATGCTTCTTCACTCTCACCAGCTGAAGGTATATTTATTTTTTTTGTGTTTTTCTACCCATTGAAGCACAACCAACTGCAAGCTTGACAAAACCTCTCTCCTGATGGGCCGACTTCAATACCCTCAATACTTCAATACTGCCTAATCTTTTTTCTTCTCGTTTTCAAGTATTTTTATATACCTCTGTTATCATTCGAGCTTTAGCTTGCCATGTTGTGTTTCATTTTGATTCCCTTTATGCCACTTCAGCAAGCCAGCGCCAAATTATTGTTTGTTTCTTCTCCTCCCCTTTTCCCCTACATATGCATAAATAAAATGATAGTGCCACTTTCTTACAAATTAATTTCATAGTCACTGGGTGCAAACTCTTTTGTTTGCTAATTAATTTGTCCCCCTCAAAAGATGAACAGAATGTACCTACAGACAATGCTGGTGTATTATCTGAAAAACAACAAATAATCATGAGAAAAAAAGAAAAGAAAAAACAAGCAGCATAAATATATCATTTGCATATAGTAATTGCATATAATCATTTGCATATATAATGTGCTGTACTTTTAATTGATATTGCTATATTATTTTTTCGTACTATTTATATGTGGAAAAACAGTTTAACAAAGTTAAAGTTAAACTCTATAGTATTTATGCTACTAATTTAAAACATGATGACACCACTGCCTTGTGCATAGGGGACCAGGATCATAATTTCATTAATCATGTACAAAAATATTTTCAGGTTTTTATAACTCTTATTTGAACTCTTAAGTGGTCTGCCGCTTTAAACTCTCGAGCTCGTTATAGCAGGATTGATCCTGATTGGCTGTCAATGTTTTTATCGTTCATCAGCTGGAAAAAAATCGTTCTGAAAGTGATTCCAATGATATCGTTTCTCCGTGACTTTATCATTATAGCTGTGGTGTGGACACTGCTATTATTTAATATTGAGAATGATTTTTAGAACTATATCTTTATCGTTATCGTCCTTTGTGTGACCTGGCCTTTACTGTCGCTAACAGTTATTACATAGGCTAAGTATAATGAACAACACAAGAAATATCGCAAATATCTCGGTTAATATGTAAACCTTCCTCTTGGATACTTACATTAATGCATTGATAACAGGTTTAGGGAAATATTGTAGTGTATTGTAGATATTGTAGAATATTGTAGCCCAACTAAATAAAGCACAGCACAGTCTTAAGCACAGCATATACGTAACAAACCTCTGGCAGTTCTAGATGGAAACAGCTGCATCAACCCATTCAGAAGAACATCTGGAAGTCTGAAATCTTCGAGTCATGAAATAATTGTCCCTCTTCCAACGACTCATAAACATTGGAATACAGCCATTCACGAAGGGCTCGAATGTGCTGTCTTCATGTAAACATCAACAAAGGTTTTTTGAAAATTACGGATTGTCGCTATAATCAAAGCTGACAGTTTATACTCAAAATCACAGAGTAAACAGTTATGGTCAGGAGTCAAAACAATTCAACAACATTAAAAGAATGACAAATGAAAAGCAGTTATGTATGTATACTGTCTTTACAGCAACATCTTTGTGGTTTATTTTCTTAGGCAATTTGACAGCTACACTGTAATTGAGTTCAGGCTTTGTTGCTTGTGTTTTAAGTTTAACTTATGATGAGGATAAAAATAAATTAATAAAACCATTCAAATGATGATAAACAAACAATCTGACATTGCTCGCTGTTGCGGGAAACTTCATACGTTCTCGCTTTCTGTAGTTTTTCCCACGGCTTTTTCATGTCGGTTAGTGTTGTTGTGGTGGCCTTTTAAGAGACAAACAAGGGAGACACTCTTTGAATCTTTCATTTATGACAGTTGAGTACATTATGCACAGACAGACTCTCACAGGATGACAGATTCATATTCAACAGCGGACAACTAAAGTGCTAAATACTGGCAGATGTAAAGGGAGTCCAAAGGTGCATTGATGCAGAAATGCTCCCTTAGATCATGCAAGAATTTTTTTTTTTTAATTCCATCTTTAGGTTGATTTCAGAGTTCTGATAATCTCTGAGATTATGCAAGAGAATTCTGTGCACAGTATGTATGTGTTAGCATATGCAAATGTAATCTTTAAAGGTATATGATTGGTTTAGGAAAATTAACATAATTATTATTCATCATAAATATGGTGATGAAATGACAAATACTGGCAGATGGAAATGGGAGTCCAAAAGAGCAATGGCCTAATTGTCTAGTCTATGCAGATTTAATTAATTATTTATTTTATTATATAAATGTAATCCTTATAAAATATTAGTTTATATGTTCAAAATCAACATAAATATGCTCATCAAAAAATTTGGTGACAAAATGAGCCAAATAAAATACTAAGTCCTGGCAGATGGAAAGTTCAAAGGAGCAATAATGCAGAAATGCTCTGAGATTAATAAAATTCAGCTTTAAAAAAAAAATGCAAATTTCATTTGGTTGGTTTCGGTGTTATGAAATTCAACATAAATATGCTCATCACAGATATGACGCAAAGCAAATATTAATAAGAAAGATGGTTATTTTCTTTTGAACGTGTGTGATATTAATGTACGCCCCTCTGCGGTTTTTCATCAAAACAGGCTTATGTTGTGTGTGTAGTGTGTGTGTGTGTGTGAGTGTGTGTTGAAAATGGGAGACGGCACAGATCAAGAGACACAAAAAGTGAGATGGCATGTCAATACTTTTCACATTCTTTAGAAGTGCTTATTAGGTTACTGTCTTAGAGGAAAATGTACCTATAGATACTTGAATCTTCAAAAAGAGAGAGAGAGCGAGAGAGAGAAAAAAACGGTGTCCCACACACACATGCACTCTGGAGTCTCTGTCACTCCCACACATTAAACACACACACATACACAGGATAGAGTGGCCGCAGGGACAAACATAATTGTATTAATTGTTAACATAATGACGCATTTATTTTTAATGTGTTCCTTCTGGTAATTAGTGCAGGTACCTGGGGCTTTCAATAGTCCCACTGTTTCCTCTTTCACATTCCATGCGTATTATCTTGCTTTTGTCTTATTGTCCTTGATGGAGCTTTGAATGAGCCGCGTTTAGTTCCTCTCCAACAATTCCCTCACAGGTGTTCCAGCGCACAGAAAATGTCGTAATTATTAGATCGCTCTTTTATTACCTTTGAGCATCTGCCTTTTGATCTGTGAGAACAGGTCTGTGGGGCTCTTTCGGTCTCTCTCTCTCTCTCTCTCTCTATGTTTCATGCAAAGATGACCCCTGCTCCGTACTGAATGCATAAAAATGATTGCCATTTTCTCACATTTGGTCATGAAAAATTAGATATGAATGAATTGTACAGGTATAATGAGGATACGAGAGCTAGGAAAGAAAGATAAACCTGGAGAGGGAATGAGACAAATTAGGCAGGAAACGTGGACAGGGGAGCATCGCATTAGCATTAGCCTTAGCCTTACTGATTGAATTAGCTGGCTAATGTGATTGTGAGGTGGTCATGTTAGCTTCAGGGTTCAGTATGAACACATTGTGGCCTTTTCTGCACATTGCTGTCAGAATGAAGGCACAGTTTCATGATTAAAACCTAATAAGGAGAAAAGTATTCTACATATCACCTGAATGCACATATCTTTGTTGTTTTGCAGCTGCAAGTGGCATGAATTTATCTGTGTGGTGTTCATTATTCCTGCTTAACCAGACTTTCCTAATGAACCAGCCTAACAACGGCAAATCTGTGATTCAGAAGGACAGTAAGCTTTTCTATGTAAGGATGGAAATGTGCAGGTGAGTGGGTCAGATTTTTTTTCTACAATGTGGAGATAAAGTGTCTTATTGATGCAGCAAATGGACATGATTTATATAGTTGTAGTGAACCTTGTTAAAATTATTTTCATCTTGCAAAATGTCAAATCCTGCTTAAACCAGCATACACTGGTTTGCTGGTCTTATGTGAACTGAGTCTCCAAGCCTGGCCAAGCTAGTCTTCATTTGGCCTAGCTTCCCAGCCTGACCAGCTAAAATGTGCCCAAACCTCTATACAGTCAGCCAAAAGGAAAACCAGAAAACCCCCCTAGGCTAGTTTAGATCTTTTTAGCATGGTTGTGTGGTCTCTAGGAGAAAAAATGACTTAATATGCACACTAAATAACTGTGCGTGTGCACAACATTTGTGCATGAAATCTGCGTACAAGCGTTTCAAACAAATCATGATTCACCACTAACTTTAATAATAAAATGTATTCTCAGTTTATGAAAAGTGGAACAACTGAAGCCAAACGTATGCAGAAATCACATACCCTCAGAAGCCTCATAGACGCACTAAGATGAAATTGTATACATAAATATTTAATCCTTAATACATCTCATTACATTTATAAAATTCCATTGATGTCTTAGCTGCAAGGTTCCTCAGCATAAAGACGCTTATTTGAAGCTGGCTAATGAAAGGTCTGTAATCTGGGTCTGTATAAAGAGTTTTCATTAGGGCCTTTCGCACCGCTTTAGTTCCAGAACTAAATGTACAGTACTAAAGTACTGGGACGATTTTGCACGAACTATTTCCCAGTTCTATTTAAAGGGTTGCATTCGCACGGAGGGTGTGTACTAAGAAGTGACGTAAGCCGGTCGACAGCGTCGTCATTTGTGTGCGGCGTTCAACAACAGAAACAAAGAAAAACAACGTTATCAACAGGAGGATGGATGACGCTGTGATCGGAGCTGTGTTTTTGTTGTTTCTCGCGGGTTTCACAATAATGGACATGAAATGTCGACGTATAGACTGCTTAAAGAGATTGAAAGAACGGGAAGGAGGAATAAGAATCTCCAACGACAACTGGCAGTGCTACATTTGCTACAAGTGCCTGCACTTCAGCGTCCGTCCATCTATCGCTGTTCTCCATACTTGCGAAATAAGTAGACACAATGTTTACAGTATGTTTACAGGGCGTTTTCATACGCGTTTGGCCAATCCATGTCTACTTACCTCACGATTAGTACCAGTTGTGCTGGTAAGACCCTGCTCCAGAGTAGATCTTCTAATTTGGTTTTCGCGTGAAAAAAGTCAGTCCCGATACTAAAAAGCACCCATTCCGGCGGTGCGAAAATGCGCAAAGTGGTAAGTTTCCACAATTAGTATTCGTACTATGAAAAAGTTTCCCCCTGCGGTGCTAAGGCCCTATTTTGTTTTGATCTGATTTTGAGGAATGGCAACACTTGACATGTACTTGAGGATAATTGCTCACATCTCTCAGGCGAAAGTGCAATTTTAGAGAGCGTCAAATGTTTGTTGATAGTGACGTAAGGCTCTAAAGGTTGCATTTGATATCCTTATATGGAGATGGTTTGGGTGTGTTTTATGCAAATGACACGTGGTCACTCATTTAGAATTTTCCAAGTTCATTAACATTAGAACGAGTTTAAGAACAAATTCATGTCTGTATGCACGTTGTGAGTTTTTTCAGAGATTTTTCGTGAGAAGTTTGAACAATCCATGCAGTTATTAGTGAATGAGAGGCCCAATGGCTTGATGACAGTTTTTAAATGTATAAATGTAGCTTTACAGTTTAGGCATAGAAGAAATCATTAGCTTTGCATTAAAACAGTAGAAATTATTATCAAATCTATAATGTAGGTGACGTGTTGCATTTCAGATGGACATTTCGAGGACTCTGTCCTGGTCAATAGTCCTTTTGAGTGTCAGTCAAGCTAAATTTGTCAGCATTATGGTGAAACCATATTAAACAATGAAATATGCCACTGATTATTCTCATAATAGATGAGTTCGATATGATTTTATTGTTTGTGCAGTGTCTCAGCTTACAAAATCAATTTGTGAAGAGCTTTACTAAGCACTATAGGCCAGATATCTGTCATGATGTATAAAATGCTGAGTGGCACGAATGGCAAATTCATTGTCAGGATCGATAACAGAAAAGAGAGAGACCAAACCTGGTGGACTGAATGAAAGAACAACAAGATGTCTGTCTAACAGGTGGTAATGCAGATGAGCAGTACGGTATACACTGTGACGGACTTAATCTTTATTATACATGTTTGACATTCACCTCACTCATACTCACACACAGGCACCGAAATTATTATTGTCTGTTAATTGGATGAATGATTATTGACTGTTTTGATGGAGTGAATGGGGCAGTGGAGGAATGTATGATAGATGGAGGCCACTTTACATTGACAAACCGCCGCTGAGGATGGAGTTCTACAATAACAAATTTGAACTGGCCCATTTGTCATTTTTTGCTGTGTGTTTCCTTTTTTCATGTATTCACCTTCTAATGTTCCTTAAGGTCGTAGTGTGGAATTGAGGTGAGTTTTTATTTTTTTTAATGCATATCTGTCCGATGCCTATTAAATTGTGCCAGCTGTGGGCTTGAGTTTATTTCAAATAAATATAGACTATAAGTCATGAGGCAGACTTTCTTCAAAGATGATTATTGTGTGAGCGCAAAATATTTCAGGAAAATATTATTTCTCTAAACCTTTCCTCTTATCTGTGCTGGTTAGGTGCTCACCAGCTCATTTTCCCTTTCACTTTCCTTTGCCTTTTCATAAATCAAAGCTTGTCATGGGTGATGATGTCTCAGTAGTCCCTGCTCTACGTGGAGGTTCATTTTCCTATCATTGCTATGCATTTATTCACATGGGAGTTATCTGAATACAATAATGTTCCTGTAAATCCGTCTTTATACTATTCGTCTTCAGACTCCCTCAGGGCAAGGGAAACCCATGTACGGAGTCTCTGTTTGGCATCATTATGTCCCATTTGCATATCACAGCACATATTCATCATGTGATCATACATAATTTTACTACGCAAGTAATGCTTCCTTTCAATATAAATGACAGCCGTTAAACTCATGTGCTTTGTGCAGGAGCATTTAACTAATGTCTGACTGATTTTTGGAGTCGTGAACTGAAGTCGTGACAAATCATTTAGTGGCAGTTAGAGGCGCAGCAGTCTTTGCTAACGGGTCTACAGACAAAATTGAAGAAATGATTGAAAACTGTGTGAGAACTTTGTGGTCAGACCTTCTGTCCATCCAAACGTAATAAATACAAAGTATTTTATAAACTATAATATGCCAATGACTTGACACTAAATGCCTGAAACAAAGCTTATACATATTTTTGAAATATGTCATGCCATGTACATCAAATCTTTTTTTGTCTATGAAGACTGCGTATTAAGTTAAAAATATTTTGTATTCCTTAAAAAAAGGAAAAAATGTAATTCATTTTAACTAAATAATTCAAATCATTGTGAATTCCTCTTAAAGTTTGAATACCTCACACTCACCACATCAGTCTTCGACGCGCATACACAACAGTACCAAGCATGCGTGTGGTGCTGTTTCATTTCATTTCATTTATTTATAAAGCACAGATGCAGGAGCCGGCGTTCACATGCGTCGTGGTACTCTTGTGAACACACGCCGAAGACTGACACGGAAGAGAAGAAATTGCTGAAAAAAGTCGTTATTTTTGTTTTCTTTGCACTCAAAAAGTATTCTAGTAGCTTTATAAAATGAAAGGTTGAACCACTGATGTCACATGGGCTATTTTAACAATGTCCTTACTTATTTATTATTGTTTGTTTGTTTGTTTATTTGTTTGCTTGCCTTTACAAACATTCTCATGACCTTAAAGAGATTCACTCGAAAATGAAAAATCTGTCATCATTTACTCACCCTCATTTTGTGTCAAACTTAATATCTTCTTTAGAACACAGTAGATGATATTTTGTAGACATTTGTAACCAAATAATTATGGTTACCATAAACTTCCATGAAAGAATAAAAGAGAAAAAGAAGAAAACTTCACAGAAGTAAGATAGTCATACAGGTTCACATGGCGGGGAGTAATTTTATTTATTTTAATTTTTAATTATTTATTTATTTATTTTTGGAATGAACTATACCTTTAACTGATTTATCTTAAGGATTTTCTTAATTTTTCTCTTGAGATGATATTCACAAATCCTGTGACATTCATACTTTTAAGAAAGTTCTTGTCATTTTGTAGCCAACATGGAATGGAAGGTCCATGATCAGTCTGTGAATGATCCAGAGGCCTGTTAACTGAGACTAGACGATGGTGCACCAATAAAGGCCTCCCAATGTCCCCACATATAAAGTATATATTGAGTAATAACAATAATGCAGGCGGGGAATAATAGATCTGCTGTGCTTCATCTGTAAGAAATGAGGTAATAACGCAGGCCTAGTCTCACCTTCATAAACTAAGACTTCTCCCTTTCATTGACCTCATCGAAACAAATGCCTGCGATTCTCCATGGGTGTGATGGTGAAACGAGGACAATCACTGAAAGTGTGGCTGTGCACCATGGAGGAGGTGTTTATAAAATATAGTAGCCCAAAGAATGAGGGAGTTAATATGTAGTCTGTTGTTTTGTTAGGTTTGGTGCTATTTTACTTTTTTCAGTGTTTTTTTCCCCCACTTTACATGTTCCCGATGAGCTGATAGGGTCGTCAGGTGTAGATGGTTTCCTGTCTCCCATCTATTGGCCATGTGCTTTTGCTTTGCTGCTGTCCACAATGATGAATAGTGTGTCGTTTGAGCGCTGGAGAGACGTTGATCTCGCCTGTTAGATAGAAGCATGTCCAACCCTCTTTTAACATTAAGATATGAATCTTTTATATATGGTGCAAGAACCCTTTAAAAGGTGCTTTAAACAGATATTATCTGCAAGGCTTAACCAAGACTATATAGCACACATGTATAGTGCATTTTAATGCTATCTGTGTTGCAGGCTTTTTAAGATGAAAAGCAGCTGAGAGGGAAATCAATGGCTGAATGACACCCTTACTAGACACAGTACACTATTAGCCTGTTACATCTGAATTGCTTGTATATACATTTGAGGTCAGTAAGTTTTTATTTATTTATTCCCTAAAGGAATTAATACTTTTATTTTGCAATGAAGTATTAAATTGATTAACATGACGTAAAGACTTCTGATGATTTGTTTCATACACAATATATATATATTTTAAATGAATGCTGTTCTTTTGAACTTTCTAGTTATCAAAGGAATCTGAAGAGGAAAAAAGCATGATGCTTTTCACAAAAATATTAAGTAGCACAACTTTATTCAATGATAATAAAACCAAATATTTCTTAAAGGGATAGTTCACCCTCAGTTGCTGGTCCCCATTGACTTCCATAGTATAGAAAAAAACAAAAAAGAAAAACGTCATGCAGTCTTGCATCTGTCTCTGGAACATTTACAGGAATGTTTTATTAATGTACAATGTCCCTGTCAACTAAATAAAGTAAAAAATAATTGGGACCAGCAACTGAAGGTGAACTATCCCAGATTAATTTCTGAAGGATCATATGACATTGGATAGGAGTAATGGCTGCTGAAAAATCAGCTTTGCCATCATAGAAATACATTACATTTTAAAATATATTTAAATGGAAAACAGTCGTTATAATATTTCACAATATTATTATTTTTACTGTATATTTTAATCAAATAAACGCAGCCTTGCTGAGCATTAGTGACTTCTTTTAAAAACATTAAAAAAAAAAATCTTACTGACACCATACTTTTAAACAATAATTTTGAAACTTGAAAAATCATTGTTTTCTTATTGATATTTGTTTAAAAGGAGTAATGAGACATAATCACAGAATATAATACTTTATAAGTGTACTATTGGAAAAAAAATAATGTTGATATAAGTGGAATACAGTAATGTAAAAATCTATCCTTGTTCTTACTTCTTAATTTTAACTTTAACTTTGCATAGATGTGACTATTGTTGTATTAACTGCTTGTGATATTCTTCAATTGTAAGTTGCTTTAGATCAAAGCATCTGATAAAAGACTAAATGTAAATAAAAAGAAATATCATTATACAGGTTTTCGTCTGTATCCACGTGCTGCTGTTTATGGTAGTGACCAAAAAACAAAGTAAATTACCTTTTGAGAGTAATTCTGTTTTGCTGTTTTGATGCTGCTGTGTTGAATTCACATCAAACAAAGTCTGAAGCCAATAGTCCACTCAAACCTTCAGTTCATGTGCTTTCATGTGAAAAAGTTATCAAAAGAACATCACATAAAAATCTAATATTAATCTTTTGTTGCAATCTCAGGTTCCCAGTGAGGGAGCGATCAGCAATTTCCTCCGACTTTACAAAATCAAACATGAAGTGAAGAAGTGAAGTGATGTGACGTGGCCAAGTGTGGTTACCCATACTAGGAATTAGTGCTCTGCATTTATTCCATCCTAAGTGCACACACACAGCAGTGAACACACACACACCGTGAACACACACCCGGAGCAGAACACACACATCGGACCTGAATTCCTCTTAGTATGTCTCGCCGGTTTTCATTCCCACAGTTTATTATCTGTCTCTTTCATCCATTTAATCCAGGAAAGACTACAGTCAGAGACATCTATGACTCTGGTCCTGCTCGAGTAACAGGCTGCCTAAATCTGGGGTTCTAATGAAGGAAATGGATGTTTATAAGTCGGTCCTACTTTCAACACTAGTGGCAGAACATTCAGTGTAGCTATGAAAGCTTTTATCGCCCACCATGTTGTTCACAGGTCAACAAGTGTTGATGGATGTGCGGCAGACATGTTGTTTTTGTTGGTGTTCCCAGAGGGAGATGGAGATAATAGTTGTGATAATATTAGCGGCTTTATCTGGATTTTGAGGTGTGCCTCAGTTAATGCTGACAATACACACATTAAGCATGTTGACTCAAAGATATACACCAGACTATTACTTTTGCTGTCTATCTCTGTCTTCCTTTCTTCACCAGACCATGCCTGAATACTCTGTCTCTAATGAATCTCTGGCATTAGCTCACTCTTGCTCAGACACTGAACAACTCCCTGCCTTAATGTTCAAACAGGGCTTTAAATCAAATGGAGCACATTTCATCCACATTTCGGTGCCGCTTCAGCAAGCTGGCATGAATTTCTCATGAATTCTTGCCTCTCCCAAGTCTTTCAGTAGTCACCAGCTCAGTCTTCAATCAGTTGATAACTTGTTTTCTCTGCAGGAGAGCATGTTCGTTCGTCTGTGTGCATTTCCTCTCTGTTTTTCCCATTTTTGCTTGACTAACTGACTCACTTGGATTCAATCAGTTATTATGACGTTGAGTTATACTAATTAGGCAAAATCCTATGCAAAAATCTCTGTCTCTGTATTTATTATCATCCCTCTTGCAGAGATGAGTGTGTCTGCAATGTGAGAGATGGACTGATTGATTAAAGAAAAAAATTCACCCAAATTTAAATTCTGTCATTTTATTCACCCTCATGTCATTCCAAACCTGCATGCTTCTTTCTTCCATGAAACACAAAGGGAGATGCTACTGCTCTCCTGCAAAAAATGAAAGTGGATGGGGACCAGGGGCTGTCAAGCTCCAAAAAGGACAGAAAAAAAACTACAACAGCACAATATCAAAGTATTCCACATGTCTTCTAAAGCCATTTGATAGCTTTGTGCAAAGACTGAAATTTATTTTAAAGTCATTTTTCACTGAAGATCTTGCTTGACAGCTGTGGTCAACATTCACTTTTATTATATATGAAAGAGCAGCTTTGACATAAAGCTATAAATAACGCCTTCTGTGTTCCATATAGGTTTAAAAAGATCTGAGAGTGAGCAAACGATGACAGAATTTTCATTTTTGTGAAAAGTCTTCCTTTGACTGACTGACAGACTGGATTCAATAACAGACCTGATCTTGATGCCTACCTGTGCTTTGAGATAAATGTAACATTAAAATATTGTACTTGACTTGCAAATGTGACGTGGATAACTGCTTTTTTTGAGAACTTGTTTAATTTATTTCTAAGGTTGATCACATGCAAATTGCTCCTTTAAAGATTAGACTGTATACTTAGTTTTGTCTCTGATTCCCATGAATCTCCTTCATAAAGATCATTTGTAATGCTTTTATATGTTTTTTTTTCATCAGATTAATGAATAAAACAAATGCATGTGCTCTTTAAATCACTGCACACACACACACATAAATGTGCCTGTGGCCACATTTCCACAAAATTATATTACACGGCTTATGAGTGGTGCTAAAAGTGCATTCAGTTTTCTCCAAAACAGATGAACATAAATAAGGCAAAGTTTTATTATGTTGGTTGTTGTACGTATTGCAGCACTTCAGGAAATTAAATGTCCGATGTGTGACGCTACATATCGAGTTTTATGCATGCCACCTACACTAAAACCTACCCTAAACTTTACCGGTACTGTTAACAAAAGTACCGTTCTAAAAGATAAATCTAAGAGTAAAAGCAAATCTACGGGTAAAAAATACATAGTATGGTGTGTGTGTGCATATACAGTATTGCCCTGATCTTCTTGCATCATTTCCTTAATGCTCAGAACAAGACAAACATCATTCGAATGGAGACATGAACTAACAATTGGACTTTGCATTGATCAAGGCCTAGACGTGGAGAGTTTACACCTATTGGGGTCAGATGGTAATTTGCATGAAAGACACTGGGAAAGAGCACACCCTCTACAGTGAGCAAAATATCTCTACATTTTTAGGATCTGTATTAGCTTTTAGTTTAATTCTTGTAAGATTAAGGCCATTGTGCCAGTCACATTGAGACGTTTCAAATGATGCCAAACATGACCATGAATATCACTTGCATTCATGTAGATCATTATGCTTTTGACCATTCTGAGTCAGCTGAGTGAAGGGAAGGATGGGTGAGGGGAAGGAAGTGGATGAAAAGGAACAAATGTATTGGTGAGAGACAGGGGTTTTCTGAAAAAAAGGTTGCTTGAGTTGGCTACATTTGGTTTGTATGGAAACCTGTTTCTGCCACAGGTAAAAAAAAATAAAAGTAAAAATATTCTCGAAAATTCTGACTTTATTTCTTGCAATTTTAACAATTCTGAATTGTGAGATAGAAACATTGAAAACGATCTATCTCGTGAGGGAAACAAACTTCCATAGGTGTTAGTATGGATGTCAGTAACAGACCAGTATTAATAATCTTAAACCTTCAAGTTGTAGTCCAAAACTTTGGTTACAATGTGAATGTAGAAGGCTACCACATATTTCAACAATGCAATGTGCCATCAGTGCAATGAATGAATGAATCTGTTAGAGAGAGGTCTCTACTCCACATGTAAAATCCCTTCTGTCAGTGCATTTCCGTGTAAACAAAAGGACATTATCATGGCTGAATTGCCAGCAACTATTCTATTTATATGTCTATTTTGCTGTTCATCATCAAACTCTGTAATCAGATGTAATCTAGTGAAAATCTCACTCACCTTCCCTTTTTTCAGTTTGGCGGATGTGTGAAGAATGATGAAGAGACAGACGAGAGAAAGACACAGAGAGGGACGGGGTGAGGGAGGATTGAATTAGGGCTGACTGAAGCGTGATGAGAGAAAACAGAGGGAATGATAATGAAGGAAAATAAACCTTATTGGCCGAGTGGCTTGGAGGACAAAGAAGTGAGTGAGTGAGTGAGTGAGTGAGAGAGAGAGAGAGAGAGAGAGAGAGAGAGAGAGAGAAAGAAAGAGAGTGGATGGACAGTAAGAAAAATAACCACCCTCAAACAAGTAAAATGCTTGAGACAGGAGGCACTTATGTGAAGGGAAATAACTGTTCATGACATGGAAATGATATCAGAACCATCAATGCTACAAAAATGTGGTTTAAAATACTGTTAAAATCATTGCTGATTGATTTAGCATTATAGCATAGTTATGTGTCTTAAATGTAGAGAGTGGACTGGGCAGTATTGGACAGTATAGAGAGTCTGCTATACCATTTACACACTTTACACTGCCATCTATTGAAGTCCATTTAAAATAAAGAAAAAAGCCTCACAATGTTATTATTAGGGATGTTCTTATAGACATAAACTGTGTCTAGTACTCAAATTAAATTAAACTTATTTACACATAAAAGTATGTTATGTACATTAGCTTAACTATAGCTTGTCCACAGCAAGTTATATATAATTAATATAGGTCTTAGAGTCCTTGGAAAATCCTTGGTTAGTCAAAAAGAAACATTCGTCTGAAACTATGGGAACCCTGAATTCAGCTGATGGGCATAGGCGACTATAGGTATAAAATATAAACTTTAGGTAAAATATAACTGATTTGAAGTGGCTTTAAATTGCATTCGTAACATATATGCCTTTTTTATTGAATTGAGTAAAAATATCACTGAAGTGATATATACTGATATTGTGTACTGTACAAGATTGTGATCACGCTGTTCACACCAAGTACAATGCTATAAAGGGCATAAGATATAATCTGTACTAGAACATACAGCTCTTATTGTTTTCTAATGCTTCACAGAGCTCTATCATCCAATGCCGATGGTAAAGAGTTAGAGGCTAGTTTGTTGAACATGTGTGCCACTGTCTGTATAGGATTATTCACTTAGAGAGCTCTTTTTGGACCAGATTTCAATCAGTTTGTGCTGTTAATCAGAGAGAGCTGGTATCATAATGAGTGGCCATGCCTCAGGTGCGGCCCTGTACCCAAACTTGCATTAGGCTAATCCTATTCCTCAATCTGCAAGTCAAGAGCCTCCCTTTGGCACACACACACACACACACACACACACACACACACACAACAACAAGAGAGAGAGAGGAGGAGAGAGAGAGAAGGGAGAGAGAGGGAGTGTGAGAGAGAGGGAGAGATGGAGATTGAGGAGAGGAGGAGAGGGGAGGGGAGGAGAGGAGAGGAGAGGAGAAGAGAGGAGGAGAGAGACGACGAGCGGGACGGAGAGAGAGAGAGAGAGAGAGAGAGAGAGAGAGGCAACCGGTGATGGTGCCAAATGGAAACATCGTGGATCGGTTATTGTCATTCTCTCTCTTCCGTTCTCGTAAGTCTTATTGGCATGGCTGGCAGTGATCTTTGATAAGCACTTTCCATAGCCCAACCTGCCAAGGTGGCAAAAAAAAATTACTAAGAAATGAGAAAGGGAAATAACAGGGTTATGAATCAGCTCTAGAATTGCAGGCCACAAAAAAACGCTGCTTGGCAGGAAGTGGAGTGAGGTGGGGGCTGGGGGCATAATTGCCAGCGCACCATGCTGAAAAGGCTATTGAAAATGCCATTCTGGGCGACGCTGATTGGCTGCCCTCCCACAAGGCGCACTCTCCCCCCGGGTTGGGCCTGGTCTGAAAGCATTGAGAATGCTCTGAGGGTGCCTTTTTTCTGATGCCGGGAATAGTTTACATGGCAAAATAACAAGCTAATTAAGGCCTTAGCGAATGATGGATGGCTCTGAAAGTTAGCAAAGCTGGTCAACAGGGCAGAGGAGCAGCCTGTGATACACCGCGAGCCATCTGCGCTCAACCAGACAGCTTAATTGGCAAAGAGATCTGCGGGGAGGGGGGAAAGACCTGTTGGACCTTTGATAATTGCTGGCTAGTTTGAATATGTTCCAACCCACTACCACTACAATTACATGTTTGATGTTACGTGGATATTTCCTGTTTCTTCATTTCTCGCGCTTTTATCGTTTCACGGGTGGTAGAGTGATTTGTATGTTTGTGCTCCATTACCTCAGCCATTTTGTTTGTAATATTAGCTGGGTTAAAATGGATAACTCAGCGGCAGCCCGGCTGCTGGGACAATTAATTTGGCTACACTTCCTCAGGCCCTTGGCTGAAGTTTCATTCTGGAGATTGAGTAACAACAGTTCAACTTTACTTCAAGAAGATTGCATGAGAAAACTATTGCTTGCACTGTATGAATAGAAACAGTTTGTTCAGGTTTTCCTTAGAATGAATTAGAAAGTAGCAGTTTGATATAAAAAAGACAAAATACGACTTCTTGAAAAGTATGGGTTAGCTTTTGTTTTTATATTTTATGTTTTAATTTTTTATTTTTATTAGTTTTTAAATATTTTGATATAACTTTAAATTATATTTCAGTTCTAGTGACATTAGAACGTCAGTTTTAAATTATTTCAGTGAGTTGCTAAGGCAACATTTCTTAGTTTTATATGTTATTTAAATTTGAACTGTTCTTCTAATAGTTTTATTTAAATGGCAGTAATGATACTTTGTAGTTTAAAGCGATGGCTTAACTGGATATTCTGTCATAATTTACTTATGATCCACTTGTTACAAACATACATGAGTTTCTTTCTTCTGTTAGAATAAGATATTTTGAAGAATGTTGGTAAACAAACAGTTGACGGTAGCCATTGATGGCTTCCATAGTATACTATGGAAGTCAATGGCTAAAGTCAACTGTTCAGGATTCATCATAGTCAGTGGCAGAGCAGTGCATGAAAACACAAAAGCACACCAATCTTTATTAATTACATTTATTAATAATAATCATTGTAAACAATTCTTCTACTAAGTAATACAGTTCACTAGCATAACTAGGAGATATAGTAGTTGGACTTCACAATAATATAGAATTCAATAGATGTGTGATCGCAGTTGTGTGTATATCAGCTATTTCACAACAGCTTCTGCTACATGCTGGTCTGTTTGGTCAGAGACAGAGGGAGGTGGGTGTGTCATGCGGTGAGAGACCTGGGCTGCGTTCAGCCCCGACAAAAAACGGTGCAAAACGTTTTTTTAAACAGAAACGGTGGTGCGTTGAACACCCTGTTCTGATGACGCAAGAGTTGCAACTATGGCAGCTGAGAAGGCCATTCTTTGTGTTCTACTTGAAGAATTTTCGGAGCCTGATGAAAAAGGTATAAATACTGTACGTGTTTAATACTGCAAAATACGCCCGATGTTACAGTCACTGCCCTAGCCGTCCAGAATAAAAGAGAACATCCCAAACAAATGAAGGGATTTGTGGAAACTGTGGTTCCTATATTATTGTGATCCAACATTTGCCTCGCATTTCAGGATGAAAAGACAAACATTTCAGGTGAAGGATAATCCACTTCTTACCTCCGAGACTGTGTTATGATCTATATGACCTTATTATTTTTATTGTGAGTATTAGGCTTATCATTATTGCTGATCACTGTTGTTGTGCTATGATATTGTAATATTTACCATTATATAATCAGAGGGGTATAGAAAAGTTTATGAAAATGTCACTCCACAATACAATATCAAAATATATAAATATGTATAGTATTTTTATGTTACATTAATCAGTATTTAGCACACCTTCCTAAGGAAAGGATATGGACCAGAAGACATTGCAATTACTAAATTATATTTAGACAGACTTAAATAAGTTCCAGATCTATACTTGTGCTCTTATTATTTCAGTTATTTTGCCTTTAATGTAAATAAACATGTGCAAACAATATACTTGCTCTTGTGAATTTATTTTGATGTTAATTACATTGTGCAGCTGTCTCTTTAATACCGCGTGGTTTATATACATGTTTGACACACCCACCAAACAAGAGAAAACACATCTCAAACCCGATTGCACACCGTTTCCAGGAAACATGTCGTTTAAACCGGAAACCGTAGCAAAACGTTACACACCGGTTTGAGCTTGAACTTGCCTGATCATGCTCTTATTGTTTGATCATTCTAATCTCCTCCCACTCCTCCTACACCAATGAGAGCCATCGTTTGCAGCTGCACTGGAGTTGAGAGCTTTATAAGCTTGTGGTAGAGCAGCATGAGCTGACTCTAGGGTGACCGGGAACACAGCAGTGGCAGCCTGCCTATGGAGACGTTCTTTCCTATCTAAAATAATATTTTCTCTTGCAGTGTATGTAATTTTCCTGCTTTGAGCTCCTACTTTTATTTTTGTTTTGGGTCTTTATTAAGTGTTAATATGTGCCTCTTTAGTGTCTCCACAACATCTTCAAGAAAATGGGTTTCTTTTGAGTGCTGTTTTTGGTAACCATTTTATTTGGAGGTATTTTCCCCCTCCTTATTTTGTTCAACCTGCAAGAATCACTAGAATGGGAATCATTAGTACGCTTGCAAAAATGAAAAAAGGTGTATATAGCCTACACAAAATTGTGTTTTCAGTTTTTTTTAGAGGCAGCAGAAATGCAGTCCAATAAGTATTAAATAACAAATAGCAAAAATGTGATTAATACATTATTTTATTTTAATAAAATATCCTTCTATTAACACAAATCAGGGAATTTTATTATTACGTTAAACGGGGTGTTTTTGTTCTTCATTAAGAATCGGTCATAAGAGTCATATCGGGTGGCACTTCTCAGTCGCCATCGTTTTTCTGTTCGACTAGACCCTCACTAAACCAGACTCCACATGAGGGCAATTCGTCAGAGTCGAATTGCACTGACTGCGCTGCATATTCTGGTAATCAGACAGTTCCCATTTTGATGGCTCATCGATCTCCAGCTTGGACTGCCAGCGGAAATGTCCGCGTTTTTCAGTGCACAAAACCATTATCCGAATATTGAATACTGAATTTCACATAACTGAACCCTGTTGAAAAAAACAGCATATGCTGGTTAGGTATGTTTTGATGCTGGGATGCTGGTTTAAGCTGGTCCTTTGCTGGTTTAAACTGGTCCTTTGCTGGTCCTTTACTGGTTTATGCTGGTCCTTTTGCTGGTTTATGCTGGTCATGTGCTGGCAAATGACCAGCATAAACCAGCAAAAGGACCAGCATAAACCAGCAAAGGACCAGCTTAAACAAGCAAAGGACCAGCATAAAACATACCTAACCAGCATATGCTGTTTTTTTCAACAGGGAAACGCTTGAAAATAGGAGATGAAAAATGACCAAAGAGCGCCGTTGCCATGGCGAGCCTCAAGTCGTGTTATATTCGGCTTGCTAATGCCGCGTATTAGTCTTGTTATTGGAAACTGTACAAGGTTAAACGACGCAAGTTGACGATCATCTTAATCATCATTATTAAGGTAAGGCAAACTTAGTCTGCGCTTGGCTGCTTCTTTCCTTTCCATTCTGGTGAAGAGTGTTCACCTGAGCGATCGTGAAGCTCGCACAGGACTCGGTCTTGGGCGTCTGCGTCTTCTGACTCTGGGGTCTTGAGCAGTTTTTAGTGCGAGTAAAAACAGTTCAAAACGCATGTTGACACCCTTGCGTTCTTTAGGCCCTGCTGTTGCGTAGCAGCGTCGAGCTGTTTTTGAACAAATAATGCTTTATGCGCCTGTTATGAAATTATGTTATGAATAGAATTTATTGAGGCATGAGACTTGGTATGGTAACCTTCTGGAAATGAATGTCGAGTATCCTAATCAATTAATTTTAAGTAAATGTTTTTTTATTAAAAAATAAAAATAACATTAATGCATATGTTAAAATCGATTCATATTTATAATTCATTACTAATTAATATAATTTCATATTTGTACATGACTGTTCATAATCGATTAAGCTGTTAAATTGTATTTTTGATGACAGAGTTATTATGAAGTGTTCATAGGCTTGTTTGTAAAGTGAGGGCTGTTGTTTATTGTGCTGTCTAGCTTAAAATGAACATATTAAGGGAAGGTGTAAGTGAGTTCTTTATGTTTATGAATTCTGTAGTAATTGTATATTCAGTTTTTCAGTGCCTCCTGACATGTATAATGCAGAATGTTGTATTGCCATATATTACTGTTTCAGTCTGAAACAGAACTTTGACTGTGCCATTTAAGTTTTTATTAATTTTTGTTAATGCGCCACTGGAGATGATGAATTACGGGCAATTTTAACTAAATGTAAATAGACACCCCGCATTTTTTATTCCAGAGTAAGGGCAATTCATACAATACATTTAAACTGAGCTACTTTAATACCATGTCCGAACTTTGTACCACGACTCTGCTGTTCTTCGGCTGGTTTTTCCTGTATACGTTGATTGACAGATGTTTCGTCCAGTCAGCGGTGAGTAATCCCAAACCAATGGCGCTATCCTACCTAAACTATACCTACCTTTTCCGGTTTGTCTAGATTTGTCGTTGTGTTTTCTGACTTGTAAATTTGTTTTCGGATTTGTCCGTTGTTGGTTTTTCCCGACTGTTAAATGTGTTTCCTGAATTGTTATTTTGTTTTTTAGACTTGCATTTGCGTTTGTAATTTGTTATTTTGTTTTCAGAATTGTGATTTGCTTTGCACTTCTCGGCCACCGTACAAATGCCATTGCTGGTTAAATTTAGATGTATTTTCCTATTTTTCACCAATTAAAGTTTACTGAGTTATCTCAGGGTCTGAAGCTAAGAGGCAAAGTCAGTTTCTCATGCATCAGCTGGTTTATTTATGAGTGTTGGCTTTTGCTGATTCTAGTATCTCTGTGTCTCCGCTCCTGGCTAAGAGTCGTCAAGATGTCTAAAAACCCTGTCTCCCTACCATCATGCACGTCTTATAGATGAGGCCTGAAGACTTCTCTGGCCTTGGAGAACGTCTCCTTGGCGAGATGAGCTGCTGACAAGGCAAATATTTTATTTACAACACATTAGAGGTTAGAATATAATATGTTGATTCTAAGCGGAGAGCAAAGAGAAAATGAGACATAAAAGCTAGTGCTGAATGGTGTTTTCATTGCTGGTCTTGTTTAGTCCTTGTTCTGCTCTTAAAGCCACATAGTCTGAAGTTATGTAAAGTATTATTGTGGAAACGCTGCCTTCAGGGATGACGTGCTGGGGAAAACCCTTCCAGTATGTATAACATTCACCTTTTGTTATGGTTTAGACATTTATACTGGTTCAACAGCTCAAATGTCACTTTATGGTGGAAATGACGATACATTCTTCCATTCTACATCTCTGAGAGGAAGCACATGTAAGGTATCAGGTTATTTGGAGATTGGATATGTATAACAAATTGGGATGGATCACGACATAATCGCTTCTCAAAAATCCTCAAATAACTGCCACCCTGTAATGCTAGCCTCTGTTAATTCCCAGCGTGGCTTCCTATCCGTGTCATTGCTGCTTTGCCAAATTAGATAAATGATAGGGACACGTGACATGTGATGCCCTAGAAAATCCCTCCTGCTCTTAACAGACCCATCCAATCACGAATTAGCAAAACAAACAGCCTCTTTCAGTCTAACTTTGGTGTAGTTAGTGTTATTGCATCTGTCATATTTACAGGCAGCAGGGGAATGCGCCGCCCAGCCTGTTCCTCATTAGGCCCTTGTTTTGACTCGGATTTAGACTTGGGTTTGGTTCTATTGTCACTCTGGATCAAATGGCCAATGTAAACACTCTTAATTAGACCAGCATGGAGTGATCAGGACTACGTTAAAACAGTGTAGCAGCTCCACTGTGGTGCGCTGTAACTGTAGCCCCTCAGCGTAATTTCCTCCTGATGCTTTGTGAAGGCCGGCGCAGCTGTGGACGGAGCCCCTGGCCCAAACTATGAGAGTCCTGAATGCTACTTTGGTAGGGTCTGCTTTTTATTCCATTATGGAGGCAGGTTGTTATTTTCCTCATTTGGCCCTCAAGCACGTTCAAACAGCTACGACCACCCATGAAGGGCAAACTGTTTTTTCTCTGCGTGCTTCTTTTGGACGTATACGCAAACTATCCATGTTGAGTTTTGCTCTCCACAGCAGATCAATTTAAGATGGTAAAAGTTGCCATGAAATTGACTTTATTTGAATGCATATGTCTCTGGCGACACATGCTGGACTTCTCTAATCATTTAGTCTGCTTAAACCCTGCCTCTTTCTTACAGTCTGCTGCAAGCTGACGTTCAGATATCCCTCCATCCAGTAAAAATCTAGATTAGGGGTGCTCTGATCAGGATTTTTGAGGCCGATCACAGAAAGCAGTATCTGCCGATACAATCACCGATACCAATCGTTTTAAAGCCTTCTTTTTATAATTTATAAATATTTATAGTGATACTCCAATCAGGATTTTTAGACATTTATTCAGGGCCTGAATGTCATTTTTGAAAATGGGGGGAATTCCTCTTAGGTGACTCTTGTGAGAGCAGAGTATGTGAGCGGAGCGGCGTGATTTTGCCTGGAGCTAGGAGCGGATTTTTTGAAAGTCGGAGCGTTGAGGTTTTCACTCGCCCCGAGAACGCTCCGCTACCGCTCCGTCATGAGCACAAATTATGCCAACTCATGCATTAAACATAATTAGTTAGCTTGAAAGATATGTGAATCACATATGAAGGTTAAAATGGCGATGGTCGAGTGCGGGAGGTTAAAGCATGTTGTAAATTGTACAGGTTGTTAATCTCTGCTCGAAACTAATGTGCTGCTACATTGCTGCACACGGACAGAACACACAAGCTCGCACATAATGTACAGATCGCACACATACATTCAGGAATGAAGAAAATTTGGTCAGCGTTGTCCTGTGATTTATCAGCTTAACAACGGAAAAGTTACAGCATATTCTTTCTGTTTCTGAAGTAACTACCCTCAGCTTCGCCATAGTAGAGAGACGTTGCACAGACAAGTAAGCTAAGCGAGTTAAGCAGTCATTTAATATGGACTTGGGCTAATTGTAGAGTTCCAATAAACCATGTTAAACTATTCTTCTAGTTTTATGCATTTATTTTTCGTTTAATATAATTTCTGAACAGAACTTTTATTTTTCAAGCATAGTGAAATAATTTAGCTGCGGAACGGTGTTTCTGATCAGTGGAGCGAGGAGTGGAGCGGGAGTGGGGAATGGTGAACCCGGAGTGGAGCTGGAGCGGAGTGATTATTGAATGCTTGGAGCTCGGAGGGGAAATTGTTGCCGCTCCACTCCGCTCACATACTATGTGGAGAGCGGAAGCAAATCTTTCACAGAAGGACAGGAGTCCGCTACTGATCTGTGGGCTGTTACTACAAACCACCTTTATCCATGATTTGATTTCAAAATCAAACATTGGTCACTGAAAATGCTTTTTCAGCATTGCAATTAATGTTTTTACACAGTACAGTAATACAATCTTTCACAGACATGTTTAAACACAATAAATATAAGCAACACATTATTCAATGCTTTTTACTTTTGCATTTACTTCTAGATTTAATATATTAAGTTGCTCAAGCAAGTGGCAAAACATTTAAACTACTTTTCTTACGTTATCACAAACTTACCATTGACAGACATAGTCAGCTCTACTGCTTCTTTTGCATTTAAATCTTTATTACAAGCAATCCTGCAGTTCATAAAGAACTTTGTTTTCCTACCTCCACAAGTGTCATCTGTTATTGCCTTGTTTATCTAAAAGTGCTCTTTCCCTTTAAACTTAGCCAAAAAGCCATATGTGTTGACTGTGAAACACAGTAGACTTTAATAATATGCATTTATGGTGTAATTACTACATTTTCGTGTCAATCCATGTTCATATTTACTGCAAACATTGCGCTCTTACTTTAATTCAGCACTTTCAGCGCAGCAAAAATAGGCTCGGTGCGGAAAAGATCTCTGCACTGCTGCAGACGCACCGCTCCTAAACGCACTGCCGGACAGCAACCGTGTGCAGTGAACACTGTAATCCGTTAACATGAGCGCGGAAAAAATCTGCACCACATATGCACTGCAAACGGAGTAATGTGAACCTGGCTTTATGTGTGTGCGCTGCGAGTGTGCATGAGCGTACGGTCTCCAGGAGAGGGCACGAGCGCTGAATCAAAGTTTTATCTTATGGAAATGTGTTTTCTTGCTCAGAATGAAAACATAAATGAAATGTGACTTTGTATGTTCCAATTGTGACATTATATCTCACAGTGTGACTTTAAATCTCAAAATTGAGACTTTGTTTCTCATTGTTATGAATTTTTAAAATGACCATGTGACTTCTTGACCTGACCATGTGATCATCCTTTTGCCATTTTATGTCTCGCAATGTGACTATTTCTAATTTAATGTAATTTTTATTTTATGATGAGGTAGTTTTGGTGCTCCTATACACAGAATATATTTTCTGCTGAGATGCTGCTTCTATACGTTGTAAATAATTGCTGTACGTAAGCTAGTTTAACCATAATTTCATCTTGACACCATGAGGGGTTACGCCAACATCTCTCTCTCTCAAAGTGAAAGCAAATGGCTGTATAAAATATAAATAATAATAATAAATATATAAAATAAAAAATAAAAAAGCACCAGCACATATTGAACTACTGTTGGCTAGTCTTTAATTTAGAATTAATAAACCTGCATCAAACATGTGTTTTAAGAAACCCTAGGTACTTGAATTACACAACCTGTTGTATTTTGCATCCTATCATTTTCTTTCAGATCACAAAGAGATACGAAAATGATAAATAAAATGGAAGATATAGAAACAAATTGCAGGATAATGGAGTAAAACTGGCATCTTAAAGTGACAAAGCCACAGAGCAGGTGATTTGTGAGGACATGTGAGAGGGTGTGAATGTGAAGGCATGTCACGACAGTGTCCGGATTGATGACTTTGCAGTTTGTGGAGCGAAGGATGAGCAAACTTGAAGAGCAGATGAGAAACTAGATGAGAGGTTTGTCATTATCTGAAAATGAGTTGCAGCCCCTCCTTCGCTTCACTCCCACCACATAAATAACTCTTAACAAGCTGAGAAACTAAACGGAGCTCTTTATTAACACACAATCACCGTCCGTCAGGATATTTTTCACCTCTGTGGCATGTTGTCAGAGCACTGTCAATTCAGCTAATACATTAAGCTAATAGCGACATAGCAAAATATTTCCTACTAGACGTGATTGCATTTTGACTGTAATATTATATAATATTGCAATATTGGCAAACACTAAAATAAGTTTTTCTTTTCGCTATTGCAGTCTTGCCAGGCTAAAGTTTCTGGTCCATACTGCTGCTTTCTAGCTAAGAACCACCTACTTAGACAGAAAGAGCCCATCTGACTGACACATAAAGGTCTTAAGGACTTGTTTAATAAGATCTTACCAGAGACAAAGTTGCATTTCTATCATTGATTGTACATTTTATCATGTATATTTAAAACACCTTGTGTATTTTTTATGTTTTTTTATATACAAATCTAATGTATTTGGTAGATAATGAACGACTCTTATTCAATGGCTCTTGCCAATGCTTATGTTTTATGTGCCTCTTAAAGGGGACATCTGCTGTGAAAATCACTTTTACATGGTGTTTGCATATAAATGTATCTTAGCAGTGTGTGGACACAACCACCCTACAATGATAAAAATCCATTCACACTTTTTTTTTTTTTTTTTTTTGAAACCCAAAAAACCTAAACAGTCTCCAATTATCAAGCTGTTTGATTTTCTGAGCAATATGACATCATACTGCTCGGGCGCCACCCACGACTGTTGACGGACTATCCTGTATTAGCATATTTCCGCCCTCAGCCATTTCTACACTATCTGCCATTTTCTCTGCAATCGAGCAGCTGCAGCGTCATAAATTCTACATAAGCATGCGTTGTTTTCGTTACAGTAGTTGGATGTAAAAGTGAATATAAGATACTTAATTTTCTCCCGACATCAGAGCCACTGAGGACACAGTGAATTAGTTTTATTCTTGATGGTAAATGCGCCACCGAATACACCTAAATTCATTTATGTCTGAGCAATCTTTTACTCCAGTACTGCTTTTCTGTCACGAGGGACAATTCAGCAAGGTTTTGCTAAAAAGAAAACTCAAGGAAGGATATTTACCTACTGTTCGTAACTGCAGCTGCACCTCCATAAAAGTTAAGTCCCACCTTTATATTTATGATTATTGCAAGCCAACCGTCCTGTCCATGAAGAGACGCCGGTTGAGCAGGGCTCATTAGCATTTAAAGAGACATGCTCCGAAACGGGTCGCTGTGAACAGAGCTGTTTTTGACAAGGTAAAAAGGGTGTTTTACATGGCCACCGAGGAATTGAAAGGACTGAAATGGATTATGCCTAAAAAATAGACTACTGTCAGGGTTCATACGGTCATGAAAAACCTGGAAAAGTCATGGAATTTTAAAACACCAATTTCCAGGCCTGGAAAAGTTTTGGGAAAATGTATAAACCCAGAAAGTTTTGGAAAAGTCATTGAGATCTATTTCACAAAACTCTGTATAATGGAATTGTGTTTAATCAGGTCCTGAATTTCGGTGCGGGATTGCGCATAGGCTATATTGCATAGTTTTACTCATTCCCGCAGCTTTTGACTTTAAAATGATGGATATTCACACATTTATACAATAGCCTATAGCATGTAGGTTTGATGAGTAAATAATCAAACCTACAGACTGAGTCCAGTCCACACAGACTGATCAAATCAGTCATTTGAAAACAGTGTGAGTGATTCAGCTGTACGCGTCTTCTCTCTTTGACTTTTCTCTTCAAACGGCTTCACATCGGCGCATCTTGTCTGCGCTACAAGAGCTGCTGCACGCTGTGATTACAAGACTTTCACTCGCGTTTCGGGACAGTTGACAGAATAGTCCCTTGCCTAATCGGGTCATTGTTGCATCATCACAAAAATATATTATTTGCATGTCTTTTTAAGCCATTCGGCACTCGCGCGCTCCAGAGTCACATCCAAAGTGCGCTCATGCATATATGAGTATTGAGCTGCTTACCAATAAGCTAGCAAACCCCTGCACGGGCCTCAAATATAGGCCCTAGCCCGGTCCTTGTCCGACAGTTTATCAGAATTACCGGCCCGAGTCCGACTGGAGCCCTTGTCTTTTTTCTCTTTCTTTCTTCCCCAATTACACAGCTGCTGTTGTAGCCATTAAAATAGTTCAGTTTCGTTTTTTAATGGCAAAAGTGGTTATATATATTTTCGTTTCTTTATTACGTTAATTTAGACATATGTTTGGAAAATGTTTTTGTTTGTTAAATTCAAGTTTTTTTTTTTTTTTTCATCGGCAGTGTCAGACCGTGAGTTAATCAAGCCTATGTTTGATCAATTTAGTCCTTCTCAAAAAAAACATCATCACCACTTGACTAAAATAAAATCTATAGATATAAAACTGTTCAAGCATATCACAATGTTAGATTAAATGTTTAACCTAGATAAATGTGTGCTATTAGGAGTGTATCCAATCGTTTGTGCAGAGAAGCTAAAGCGCACTTTGCAGGACATGGAGTCGCCAGCACGATCACTTGCATTTTTTTCTTATAACAGTGGAAACAACAGTCATTTTTGCTCATAAAGGTAAGAATAATACATCATTCGGGACTGTTAAGGGTCTACTTTTATTTGTGTGCACTCACAATATCAGCATATGTTGTGCTTTTTTAGAAAACAAACAGTATACGCTTTCTGCTGTCTCGGTCTTGAGCAGGAGCACCGAAACCCTGCGAATATTCTATTTCCCCTGGGGCATTCATCATGGTAATTACTTGCTGGCATTTTTGCGGCAAGCTTTGCGTGCACTTTAACAAGGAACTCTTCCAGCACTCGCTGCTGCTGGACACTAAACACCGTCCGAGCCACTCTTGACAGTCGCGGTAGCACGGTCTCCTGTTGTTTCCACCAGCGCGGCAAATCTTTGTCATCACCATAATAATTGATGGATATCTAAAATATAAACATAAGGAGGAAGCAAGCCTGATGCCTGGCCCGTGTCTGAGCTATGACGTGAAAATTGTCCCGAAGCCATACATAAGTTGGGGCCATTGGGCTCGGGCTGAAATGCGGTGCTCTAAAGCGCAGCTTGTTGCATTTAAGCAGCAAAAATACACACAAAATGACACCAAAATGGCCATCCTGGCCACACAGTTAAATAAATTATAATATTCAGTGATGTGAAATGTGGAGTAAGGTCTGGCGCAGTTGCAGCTTGTACTTATTAAAACAAATAGAACAAGAAACAAGTAGCATTAATAGTCAGTCATTTATTTTAGTTAAGATTTGCTATGGTAAGTTTGAACAGATTTTTATTCTTATTGTAAATAATGGAACATTTAGGTCATGAATATTGTCTCAAAAGTCATGGAAAGTCATGGAAAAGTCATGGAAATGTATTGGTAAAAATGTGTACGAACCCTGTACTGTGAAAAAATAATCAATAAAAAAAATGCCTCTGCAGTCTCTGTGAGTACAAAAAATACTGGAAAAATAGAGAACATATGGCAAAAAAGCAATAAGTACAAAGTATTTCAAAAATATTATTTAGGAAATAGTGGGTAATGCTTGCAATTCTGCTTGTGGATACCTAGTTTATGTATGACTAAGGCCCTGTCCACACGAACGCGGTTATTTTTTAAAACCACCGCTTTTTCTATGCGGTTTGGCCGTTCGTCCACACGCAAACGCAGCACCTGGAAACCTGCCAGGGTGAATATCGTGTAGACCGCAAAACCAGAGTTTTTGGCTTGTGACGTCAGAGCCTGCGAGGTCATCTCCGCCTACTGGAAACTTTTTCAGGCTTCTGATTGGCCAACCTGGCTTTACAGTTGTGATTATATCGCCACCTGTTGGTTTGGCATGCTCTTGACAGTGCTTAATATAGACATAGTCTCAAAAAAAATGGTTGCTGGAATCTCATTTGTCATGGTATCTTCTTCAGATTTGAAATATAAACTCATGAGGCATGTGCCTTTCAACCCATTACTTTTCTGGATTGCTCCAGGACTGATTTAAAAAAAAATGTAAAATTTAAAAATCAGTGTGGTACAATTTTTTTCAAGGCACTTCAGTGTCTATAACGTTTTGTCATTTTGAGCATTATCAACTCTGGATGATGGATAGTAAAGCCCAAAGGGTCTTCTTTCCAAAGACACCAAAATTGTGTGTGTAGCACACTGAAGTCAGGAACGGTTGCAATTTTAAGTTAGTTGGGTCATTTTCAGCTGTGAGTCCAAAAATGGGGGGTGCAGGTTAAGATGTGTGTATTGGACTCAAAAAGCTTTGCCCCTTCATTTCAGAAGTCAAACACATACCCCGGTTAAGCGAGTATATGCTCTTTCTGTGCATTTTTTACTTTACCACTTTGAAACCCAGCACTAGAAGAAATGTGGTTTTAATAGTTTTGTGTTTATTTAAGGCTCTTTCTCTCTTTTTTACGTCCTTCAGTTCTTTCTTCCAATGCAAAATGTAGTAATGGGGTTGTGGGCCAAAAGGCCCTTATTCCTCCATCTAGCACCCCCTCATTTACAAACGTTTACCGCCTGTCATTTATTCATTCCCTGTTTTCGCTAAAAAGCTTTTCTCTTTCTCTCTCCGAGTTCTGATTAGGTGGTCGTGTAACACGTACCTTTTATTTATTTTTCCAGATGGAGAAAGAGTGAATGAGCTAGTGCAGCTCCTCTACATCAACGCAATTACCTTCGCTAACACCTCCGATAAATAATCAACTTGTGAGTAGAGCCTTGAAAAACATTAATCTCGGCATTAATGAAAGCGAGAGCTCGCGGGATGCATTTCCTTAGTTAAGTATGTGCCATTCAACGCCATGGTACACGCCAATAAAATAGCTTGTATTTCTTGATATAATAAAGGCTGATAGCAAGTTATCATAAAAATCCATTCTGGTTTGTCAAACCGTCAAGTTAGCACTTGTGCTGCTTCAAACAACTTGTCAAGATAATGGTTGCTTCATTAGCTTCTTCCTTTGAGGATACGCTATTTGAATAAAATTTGCAATTATGCAACTTCTCTCAGATATGATCCTCTCTAATGTATCTGATGAAGTTTATCTCGCTAATTTCTGTGTGTTCAACTAGCAAGGCCGCTTATTTCCATAAAGAGTTATTAAATCTACAGGAAAAGCTAATTTTATGAGCCTCATTTTATGTATTCAAGTCATCATTTACTCACCCGCATGTTGTTGTAAACTGGTATGATTTTAATATATTTTGAAGAGGTTTTAACTGTTTTTGTACATGCAATCAAAGACACTGGGGTGAAGAAATTATTATTTTTAAAAAAAATATTTTCTTTCATGTTCCACAAAAGAAATACAGTCACAGGTTTGGATTGTAATGAGAGTGAGTATCTATCCAACTATCTTTATTTATCTAATTTATTTATTTACGCCGTAACGTACATGTATAATGCGCTGTTATGCAATGCTAACCGTCACAACAGGAAAAAACAGAAGAAGACACGATCTACGCACCCGTACGCACCAACCCAAAACAAGAATGGCGAGTTCAGATTCCATGCGAGGACTCGAAGAACTGCCTGCTTGTTTTAAAACAGCAATGTGGGAAAGTTTTGGGTTCAAGAGATGCGCCGGTCGACCAGCTATAAATCAGAACAGATTTTTAATTTTATTTTGTCCGATCTCTATTCCAGAATTGCACACAAACTGCATTGCATTCATTTCCCAAAATGTAATTTGTGTGGAATTTTATGAAGTCTGTAAAGAGCAGAAAATATGGTACCAGACAGATCAAGCTTAAAGTCCAAGATCAAGTTTGGAATGCTGAAAATATAGGAAGACAAATATATGGGGGTTTATATGAATTTATCTCTGTGAGGAACTGACCGTATTCAGAAATGTTTCGATTGCATTTTCTTTTAATCTTACCGCCATATACTGCATATTAAAGTAGCGTTTATAAGTGCAGTTGCTTTGTTTACAGTGGTAACCAAGGAAACACTGTATGGCTGCTGTTCCACAAGTGCCACCTGCTGTCAGAGAGTGAATCTGGGTTTTCATTCAGTCCTTCTGCTGTTTTTGTTTTGTGCAGGTGTCTTATGTAGCATAATTTCACAAATCTAAAGTCAGACCATTCTGTTTTTGCTTTAATCTTTATTAATTATTTCTGCATAATTTTTATTATGCAGTCTAATTCAAATAAAAAAATAACTGCTCATGTGACATGTATGTAGCACTACTGTCTGTTCAAAATAAATGAAAAAACATTTCCTGTTGTACCGAACTCATCTCAAAACCGGGACCCCAAAAACGAGGTTCATCCCTACTCTCTATCTGTCTGTCAGTCTATCTATCGATGACCTAGCTCTTTAAATATTACACTAAAACAAATATGCCCAGGGAATTGCAAATAAATTTAATAATTACAAAGAAACGGCAAGTAACACATTGAATTAAATGTGAAATTTAGAAGTAGAAAAGAGAACAGCCATAAAAATAAGAACAAATACACCAACTACAAGCAGATAAATACAACAGAAACAGTTACAAATAAAATAAGGTTGGTAGTATTCAAATACAGAAATGTAATAATTAGGGGAATAACACTGCCTATTGTTCACTGTAATACATTAAATAGAGATTTTTATAACCGTTTTGTTGTTTGATTAACATTATTGACAGCAGCAGTATTTATAGGCCGCTGTCCCTTTAAGACCTGATGCACGGATCCGATATAATGATACACTTCACATCCGATTTCTTTCTCAACTGTTTTCATTCACTTCAGATATAACTGACTGCGTTTACCTGAATGATTGTCGAGATGGGTATTTTGTCATAATTTTATGTGTCTGTTCAGAGGATTCAGTTCGGTGTTCGCGCGCCGTCTGAAACGCGTGTGCGCGAAGAGGACAGAGCGCGAGTAACTAATCGAGTTCCCTTTCGCCTTTTCTCCCTGGAATTGTTTAAAATTCGCTTGCTTGTGTAAATACGAACAAAAGATAAACTTATACTCTATCATGGTTAAATTTTGCAATTAATCCGCAGATCACATGCGTGCCGAACCGTGGGGCTTGGTCCGTACGGATCACGGATCAACTACGATCCATTTAACCACTAGCATCTACACTAAAGTGCGGCTATGCAGATGTTTTGGCTATATTACTTTTTTGTCTCATGCAGCGCACTGCCTGCGTCTGAGTAACACACTAAAAAAACAACAAACAAAGAAGTGCATGTAATATTAACAGACGAACTACACTCATATTTATAATCTAAAAAACAATCATAAGCGGCAGGTGCTCGGAAACGCTGTTTTGTACTCATTTATAAACGAGTCGGCTGCGGTGCGGCTAACTGAAAGCGCTGCTTCTCTGCCGCTCACTGCACAGAACAGACACCGAGAGAGGTGACACTTCTCCGGGAAAATCAGACCTCACGTTCGCGGGACAGCACTAGCGAAATCTTCCAACTGAACCATAGCTAAGGTTTATCCAAAAAAGTCGCTAGGTTTGCCAGTATGAATATTCTATGGAAAAAAAGCCGCTAAAATTGTCTGAAAGTTGCTAAATCTAGTGCTAAAGTCGCGCTCGTGTGTGAGAGACGCGGGAGCTGATGGCAGGGGGAGGTGGGTATTTGTGGTGGTCAATGTGGATATTGTGGATGAGATCTTCTGTGTCATCATGTTTTATTAGTTCTACAGCTTCAGTTTCGGATTTTTCACGCTTAGTAACACATACAGCTGTTCCCTCACCACAGTGCAACAAGGGACCCCTTTCAAACAGTGTCACGTTCCGAATGTTGTTTAAGCGACATACACCGGTATTGCGGTATTTTAAAAATTCGTATCATAACAAAAATAAACACCGGTATTCGGTATGAACCGGTATACCGCCCAGTACTAGCTTTGCCCCTTCGCGCCATCCCCTCCAGATAGAACAAGATAAAACGAGCGTAATTACATTGGATGACTCAGTTTGAGTGAGAAGCTATACACAGGCTTCTCACACTACTGGTATTTTATGAGTAACCCTGTATGCATCATTGAAGCAAATTTAGAAATTACTTGAGATCTGTAGATAATCAGCTGCAAAGGAGGAGAATAAAGGATTGAGAGAGAAAAGAGGGAGTCAGCTTCCGTATGGGACAGGAAAGAAAGAATTGTTGTGATCTTCAGGTTTTAAAACAGAGGGTCTGAGAATTGCTGTAAATGAATGGATTTTAGCAGCACAGAAACCCTTCAGAGGACCAACTCTAGGCACTTAAAAAGAAAGACCCAACTGCACAGACAATTCTATTTTTCTCCATACCATCCTCCCTTCCTCGAAAACATCTTCAGGTTAAAATTTAAAGAATCTCTTTGCTATTGATCGTGGATAGCTTCCAACTGTGACCTGCTCCCCAGCACACTGGAGGTGGGATGGTGTGTGTCTGTAAATCCTTTCCACAGACTTTTCCTGGTGTCAGACTGAGTGAATGTTTGAGAGGGGCCAGGCGAGATAGGACACTTCAAAGGGTCTGAGGCAGTGGTGTGTTTGTACAGGCATACCAGCCCTGTGCCCCTTCTGATTCGGAGAAGAGATAGGTGCTCACAATAGCTTTGATGCACTCGCAGGACATAATGCATATGAGGATGATGGGATAGAGAATAAGGATGAAGTCATGGCGTCATGGTGGTAACATTGTCTAGTCAGTAGAATTTGACACGAGAATCCAGACTGATGCTCTCAAACTGTGCTACAGTTCAGGATTTGAGGCAATTCTGATAGTTGAATTACTAATGTAAAGGTGTAGGAGAGGAGAATACCACTTTTTTCCATGTTTTTCAGAATTCGGCCCATGAACATTGTGTTGTTTTGTGTGTTTGAGTTTGTTGTAGTAGATGAAACTACGCCACTCATTCAAACATAAATGCACAGAACATGTAGACTTGTCAGCGACATGCACTGATTGGCTGTTGTCATGTTTATTTCTGCTGTGTGATAGACTGTTAAGATTAATCCAAATATAGTAAATATATTCAGAGCTTATCATCGTGATCAACATAAATTTTATTTTTAAGTTAAAATTTGTTTACCCGTATTGCTATCAATTACACATCAGCATCAAAATGCTGTTCGAACTCTGTGTTATCATTTGCTGTAGAAAACATAAGCTAGTAATCTGTAATTGTTGCAATACTTTGTCAACTAATTTCTTCTTCCACTCGGATGGAGATAAGCTCTTTCATTGCTGTGTCTGTCCAATTTGACAATTTGTTTATTTCTTTACAAAGTAGATAATTACAATTTCCAACACCGGTTCACAGCTAAACAGCACAGAATAATTGCATTAGCTGAGCTCCTTCAGAATATTATGATTGGCTCAAACTCTTTGACAGCAGATCTCTCTTATATGCTTGTGGTGACACACAGCATTGATACGGAACTTGACAACAGTGTATTCTCTTCATATAAGTCCTTTTAATGGAAAAACGGCATTAAATTTCCTGAAGTCTGACTGTATTAAAGCAACTGTTGAGAAACCATTCCATAAGCAGCAGCTAAAGGTATTTCCTTGCTTACTTTCTGATTCTACTGGATAATTGGCAACAATCTGTCTTGCGACTGCTGCATTCTGTGTTCTGCTCTGTCCCGTTGCACTCCGTCTAGTGGTTGTTGATCACTAGAACACATCCCGCATGTACGCCCCTCTCAGAATTCGTCATAAAGCTGTACATATTTTTGCCAGGAATGCTACCAGCGCTCACCCATATTTGTCTAGATTTACTTCAGCACAATGGCAACCGCCTTGTGTGTGTGCTGGGATATAGTTTCTGTTTGACCAATCTTGATTGCAGCTGTCAGGGGCTTTGTAGACATGTTTGAATACAGTGCACTCACTTTTTAATCTGGATTTCATTTGATTTTTTGTGGGAAAGACTTTAAATCCTTCTTTTTTCCTCATAACATTTGTTTCTACAACTCATCAAGATGATTCCTTGAAGTCTGAACTTCTAGCTCTGGCTTGACAGTGTTGTTTCATTACCGTTTGCCATTACGAGACCTTGTCGACCTCAATCTGTTAACTAGGCTCGCTTTTCTTCTGTTGGACACTATCAAAATTACCCATGCTGCAATAATCCAACTTTTATGGAGGTCTAACCAGTCAACTTGGTGTGTCAGTGTTAAATAAGCTATGAAATGCGAAGGATCGGTTGATGAAGTCATTGAAGAGAAGTCCAAACCTTTGTGGTGGTGGCGGCGAGTGTGTAACATTAGCTTTTTTGCTGTGATTTGTTTTATTCTTTGGCAAGAAATTATGCTGTAATGGTCATATTGTTGGTGTAAAGCAGGTGGTCCAGTAATCTGCTTAAAGAGCCCGAGTAGTTGAAAAAGTGATGGATTATGTACATAAAAACAAATGTGTGGGCTCAGATATTGACTGAACAATGGGAGCCACTTGGTCTGGCACACTACTGTACACACACACACGCTGGTGTGTGATTGTTTGTGGGGAGGAAGGAACAAGTTATGAATGCCAGGAAGGGTCTGTGGGTTCAGAAAGGGCTGATGTGCTCTCCTCTGCTCCGACCATGGGAAAGTTGCACTCCGTAGGGCTCATCAAAACAATACTGTGTGTTTTGTGTGTATGAGCATGACAAACATTCACCACCTCTTACAGCCAACACATCTCTTCATGTATGATTCAAGAGCTCCCCCTAGACCAAGGTGAAGTGAGCAAGCATTTACATGAACATACACATAGATGGATGATGATACATAAAGAGAGCGTTTTCCCCTTTTTTCTGACCTCTTTTACTGTACTGTTTAGTATCTACACTACAATAGTTTTACCACCTTTTAGTTAATAGCCTACATTAACTAACAGTAACTAATGGAACCTTAATGCAAAGATACATCTTACTTTATTTGGTGAAAATAATGTATTTTCTGTAATCTGTAAATATCTGTAATCTTTAAATCTGTAATAGTACCAATTTTAATTTAATTAATTAATAAATATGGAATAATACATCCTTACTGTTCATCTGAGAAGTAATCTACACTATATATTAGTGTTGTCAAAATACCCTGTACTTCAGTACCAAGTCTGTACTAAAAACATGGTACCAGATTTTTTTAAGTACCGGTGGTACCGAGTACCCAGTCAACCCGGTTCTTGATGCACTATCCAAAAGGTGCGCAGATGCGCTCTCTTCATAAAAGCACTGAGACATAGCGACATCAAAATGAGGAAACACATCAAACTAACAAAACACTTTAAAGACAGACACCCAGATCGAATGAAAGAGATCAAGCAGGTAAGTTTCATTTTAATTTTTAATATTTAGATCATGTGTTTCCCATACATTGATTTATTTGTTATATAAAAACTGACCGCCACAAATAGATTTTCCAAAAGGCTTTGACTTCATTTAATAAACATGAGCACTGCACGTGTCAAAGTCGAAACCCGGTGCGGGTGTTTTTATATCACTGTATTTCTGAAGGAAACCGACTGTCTTCAGAAAATGATGGATGTCATTTTCATTTCATCTTGCCTGTAATGCCTGAGCAGCGTTTATGAGCGCCGTTACTGGGGAAACCTCTATTTATCCCGCTCTACAAGCGCCTCCTGCTGGCAGAGAATACATTTGCAAATAGAGTGCAAGTCTGTGGGAAACACCGCTTCTGTTATGAATATTATTCAATATTTTAATTTGAATGTTGGATTGAAATGAACACTGTTATTAGAGTAGTTAATCGTTAGCATAAGCGTAGCTAACGCTAATATAATGAGCTTTAGAATGAAGTTTCTTTATTAACTATTTAATGCTCCTATAACTTTTATTAGGGTGAAAGAGAAAACAGGAGGACATGATGGTATTTACTATTTTTACACACCAGAGGCTTTTAAATGAATTGTGAATCTAAAATATGTGTGTTCGAGAATGTACAAATGGTTAACACTCTTTGTGTCATATCAGTCAGAAAAGCTGTTTTTTTTTTAGCTAACTTTTTTTAGCTAATGAAAAAACAACAGTAAGCGTAAACTAGATTCAATTTAATACATTTTAAATATGGTTATTTTTCTTACAAAAACGTATCGATTCGCTACAAGGAGGCCTTTTTTCACCCCCCGGAGCTGTGTGAGACACTTTTTTTTTATGTATGGGCGCTTTTTATTTAACTTCTTTTGGGCTGATGCACTGCAACACCCGCTGACTGCAATGATAGAGCTTGGAATAGCCAGGACAATTTTTAATGTAAATCTGACTGGATTCATCTGAAAGAAGAAAGTCATATACACCTAGGATGCTTCGGGGGTGAGTAAACATATATATTAGGGATGCACCTATACTGGTATCGGTATCGGGCCCGATACTGAGCTCCTGTACTCGTACTCGTTAAAATGCCCCGATACCAAATGCCAATACCACACAACATGTTAAAGACAGAACAACAGACAACAGAATGATTATTGAGCGATAGGATGTCTACGAAGTATATATAGCAATGAATATATATAAACATTCAGTATTGAATTGTATAGCTAATGAGAGAGAGAGAGAGCAATTCTGTTGTGTGATCTTTGATGTTCACTCGCTTAGCAAACGCATCATTTGGATTAAAACTAAATCGTAAAAATAAGACCATTTATAGGGGCATTCACTATAAACATAATTTATTTTTAACCTTAGGCATACACGACTTTCTGGCGAAAGTGAATCTAGCAGCCTGTGTGAAATGCGCTAGGCTGTACTATTCTGCATCAGTACAAATACGTGCACGCGTTGTGCGTGTTTTGCTTGCTCGAGTGTTTCTGCATTATATGAGTGGGCTTTGGAATATAAATCGCTGCACGTTTCAGATGAAAAAAACGCGACTTTTATTTCTGAAAATATCATAGTTAGGAGATGTATAACGAGTGGTTCCCTACATTATTACAGCAAAGCGCGTGATTACAGTACTAAGCCGCTGCAATGGAGCAGCTCTAATG
Organism: Sinocyclocheilus anophthalmus; assembly: GCA_018155175.1. Taxonomy (NCBI): domain Eukaryota; kingdom Metazoa; phylum Chordata; class Actinopteri; order Cypriniformes; family Cyprinidae; genus Sinocyclocheilus; species Sinocyclocheilus anophthalmus. Next base: position 105,903 of record JADLZN010005623.1, read on the forward strand.
CTATTAAATTAAAGATGATGTACCATAGAGCAAAAAATTTACAGTGAAAGTAACAAAAACTTGTAAAATACATTTTAATGGGCATAATTAAGTGTGAAAATAACCAAAGGATATACAGTCAAACCAAAAATTATTAAAAGACCAATAAATTTGTGCGTACACAGTTCATTTATGTACTGAAGATAGCAAAATAAAGTACTGTGACGAATTAATACCCCACATGTTTTTCTAAATGACTACAAGTAAACTGATACAAATTTTGGGACCACAAAAATTATTGCAGAAAATTGAGTTCAGGTTTGCATGAAGCTGGGTGACAGCGCCCAGGAGATTACAATGGTTTCCCGACTAAGTCTTGATAGTTAATAGTAACATACTGTCATACTAACCGCTGTCTAATTTTTGGTTGATTGTAATCCATACATACCTTTCTATCAAAGTTATCTAACGTTATCAAGCTGAATTTGTTCTGACACAGATTAACTCTGAGTTCTTGTTATATTTTATTACCATTTTCTAAACTATAGCGAATAATCTGTGATAATGTGAGAAATGTTGAAGGTGTCTGAATAAATTTTGGTTCGACTGTATCTATTTGATAAGTTAAGTTAACCAACTAATATTATACATACTGTTTTGGTTTCTGTACTCAATATTTAAAAAATTTACTAATGCAATAAAAATATCGGTATCGGTACTCATTATCGGAAAGTACCATAAATAAAAGTATCGGTATCAGGCGAGTATTGGAAAAAGTGGTATCGGTGCATCCCTTATATATATATATATATATAAGATTTTTATTTTTATCCACCATTAAGGGGTCATATGATGTGCTAAAAATAACATTGTTTTGTGTATTTGGTGTAATGAATTGTGTTTATGCAGTTTAAGGTTAAAAACCCCATTATTTTCCACATAGTGTACATTATTGTTTCTCCTCTATGCCCTGCCCTTTCTGAAACACTTGATATTTTACAAAGCTCATCGGTCTGAAAGTGAGGTGTGCTGTGATTGGCCAGCTATTCCGTGTGTTGTGATTGGCCGAATACCTCAAACACGTGACGGAAATGTTTTGCCCCTCACCATACTGTGATGCCCTTCGCGCTGTGTAAACATAAAACCATGTCTGCATTCGGAGAAATTACAAACAACAAGCGCTCTACACTGCCCAAAACTCGCGTTAATCATCAGTGGCAAATTCTTTAAATATTAAAAACGTACTTACAGTATGTGAGTCAGAACTGCCGGCATTTTATTCTAACATTACTCTCCCAGGATCAGGAAACATTCCTCCATTAAGTGCGCTGGACACATCTGAATATTTGGGTTGAACTGTTCTGGAACAGTGTTGTAAATACAACATAACCACTGATTTCTAGTTGTGTCCTCTTTTGGAAGGCCAAACAAAGTAGTTTCACTTTCACAACAAAACACAGTGTCTCCACGGCATGGCAGCGAGAATACAATGCTACAGCGAGAATAAAAGTTTTGCCTTCTTTCTTTGTGTGAACATTTGGGTGGCGTTATGCAAATCTTCCCACATTGTGATGAAGATATGTTGGGGGCGTGTTAGAACGAGACGTTTTAGGTAGACGTGGTTGACTCTTAACTTTTATAAAGAATATCTCTTTGGATTTGAAACTTTAGTCTTTGCAACTTTACAGATCTTCTTTATGCACCAAGAGCTTGTAACACTCCAAAGGGAAAGGAAAAATTGAAATCGCATCATATGACCCCTTTAACAGATGTGGCAAAATTTGGTCCCAAGATGATAATGAATCGCATTATGATAATGAGATGAATCAATTTCTGTGTACTCGCTGCTACCAATGCCTGAAAAAGCCTGATTGTGTAAGGCAAATGAAATTACCAGGATCTGGAACAGTGACCTTCAGCTCAGATGAAACATTGATACCCTTGCATTTAAAGCAGAACCTAAATCATACACTAAACACAGTGTATGCCTCAGTATGGAGTCCTGAGATTACACGGTGTAAAACAGCATCATTTTCATTAGTGCTGAGTGGTACTGTCACCCTGCTCATCTCCCAGACTGGCCTGAAGCCAATCTGATGCATAATTACTCTTTCATATTCATACTCTAATCCATATCCACCCTGAAAATCTCAGGCTGCCGAATACACCGTAATGTCACCAGAGGGGCTGTGAGAATGACCTTATTAGCTAGTCTCTCTCCTTTAACACAGCCTTGTTCTTGTTTGTTCTGGGGATCCTTCTATATCTTGTTCTGTTAAGAGAACAATTGTTATCTATCAGTAAATAGGTTTTGGAATAATAATATATTTTCTCCTTTCATTTTACCAGCTTATTTACATATCAGCTCTTAACGGATTGCCCGAAGATGGTGTCAACTTTAGTTTAGTTTGTTTGTTTGTTTGTTTGTTTGTTTTGGAATCATGAGGAAAATGTCATCAGGAGTTTAAGTTTAAATCAATTTTTTTAAAGAGTCATCGTACTTTTTAAATTATTTAATATTACTTTCTTTGCCATTATTTTGCAATGGAATGTTTTTGCTTTGACAGCAGTTTAAAAGGAAGTTAGTTAGTTAGTTTATTTATTTTTACAAGACACGTTTATATAATAATAATGATAATTATTATTATTATTATATACAATACGTGGTAGTGTCTGGACGCACTCAAACCACTACATTTTGTTAACCTATATTTAAACAATACTCTGTACACCCCAGGAAGCTGAACATGCCCCTGTTCAATAGCAAAGGCCGACACCGCCGATACTTAACGACATCCTGGAATTTAGGTGAAAAAATCGCTTCCTTCCATAAGGAAAATCCAAGTCCACAATGGAAGGACTTTTTTCTTTGTCTAATTAATTAATAGGAAAACCTTTCTTTTAATGAACAACCATGAATCCTTCATGTCATTGGGTATATTATTGTCATCGTGTATTTTGTCTTTGAAATTGTATACTGTTATGCAGGTTTATAATCGAAACACTCCTGTCATCCTTTCACTATTTGTAATCCTACCTTGTCTAGTATCTATGAATTCGCCTTCTTATGATCGAAACAAGCGTGTATATTATATATTGGTACATAGGCAATATATATTAGGGTCCTGAGAACCTTTAGTAATTTCGATTCAAGTCCATTTGCAAATTACCATGCTTATAGACAAAGGGTCGTAAAACCCTCCAGAAATTGCAACCTCCCGCTTGGAATTTCAACCTTTCTCATTGGACAAGCCATCTTGAGAGTCGTGAATCTTCTCCGACCTTAAAGGCATCACACCACGTGACCCGCCCAGAGTCGGTGGTTCTGTTAAGTTTTGATAAGATGTGAGCTCCAATGCTCCAGAACATCCTAAGTTACGTGCCATGTTTCGTCCTTGTCCTTTCCATTCATCAGTGTACTCACTCTGACGCAAACTGGTCTTTCGCAATCAACACCCAACTTCAGCAAGAACTTTGGGCCTTAAGATTGCATCAGATCTATTTTTTCAGACAGAACGAGGAAAAAACTTGCAAGTATTCAAACTTACTCTTATTAATTGATACATTAAGTATCATTTACACCTTTTACAAAGGTGTGTTTGAACAAGAATCTGACGTCTCCCTCAGGTGTAGATCTGCTGAATATGCAATTGGTTCCATAAATTTCATTCCTTATGTTTCTTTCTGTACTGAGTTAAACTTTAAACCTTTCCTATACCTGTATGTGTGGTGTGTGTGTGTGTGTATAATGTTTGTTAGACCAGTTATGTGTTTATGTAGGATGTTAGACCAGTTTAAGTGTTTATGTAGTATGTTAGACTAGTTTAAGTGTTTATGTAGTTAATAAAATCTTACTTGTATCACACTTGACGTGGTTCATTGTTTGCTTATAACTGGAGTCACTTAATCATGCAGATTTATGCTACAAAGCTTTTGTAGAATTGTACAGTAAGAAAACTATTTCCCTTAACCAGGAAATTAACGATCTTAGAATTGACAAGACAGTTGACCACTCAGGGTCAACTAAAATCTACAGCGATCTAAAATTTCATAATTAATTATACGAGTTATGGGTTAATTATTCATATTTTCCCATAGCTATTCGTTACCCATATAATAAATCCTATAGTAGATTTTTTATTTTTTTATTTGTTTATTTATATTTTTACTTAACAAGACCACTTATGTATTAAACGATAATAATAATATATCATAATCTAAAGATAATAATATTGTAATTTTTTTTATTAATTTTTTAATGCTTGCTATTTTTTTATTTACTTATTTATTTTTTGGGGGCAACCAAATCCCTAATATGACAGTTTGAGTATTTATTTATTTGACTTTTTTTACTGTTAACTTTTTTCTTTGCGAACACACATTTAGATTAATTTGCAAAACACATTAACACACATACCACCACCACCAAAAAAAAAAAAGACTACAATAGTAGATAATATTATGTAGCGCCCAACTTTGGAGGCCTAAATTAGTCTGTCATTTCCACCAATTTTCACCTTTTCAGATCGATTTGATTTATTTATTTGCAAACATGATATCGACCTTGTCTCAGGTTCAGTAATTCCACCCCATATGAACCCAGAAAAGTATTTCTTTCTTGTTTTTTAGTTTCTTTGTGTATAACTTGCCTTCCACCGCCTAGATCCACAGATGTAGTACTGTGCTTCTGTGTGCTCACAACACCCAGAAACTAGTCATACCCTGCCTAGTCATATCCTCTGATCTTGTCCACACCCTGAAGTTTCTCATTTCAGACATCCTCTCTCGTCACTGTTCCCAAAGTCGGGTCCAAACCTCTGCTATCAAAGAAAAGCCCACAACCGTACTGAACGTGTCTTTGTCTTCCGTAAAAGCCAGCATGCATTGATTCCAATCCAACATCCTGTTGATGGCGGGGAATGTTTATTATTTTCTTCGCCTCACCCCATGCACCTTCTCCCACACATTTCCACTCGGGTGGACTGTGAGGACCAGTCTTGCTCTCTCCATCTCGCCTCTCTAAAAGTATCCAGATTGGGCCATCTAACCGAATGCCTGTCCATCATTTCCAACAGGGTGTAAATCAGGGCAGACCGTTCTACTGTGTGGTGCCATGTTGACAGATTTACGACAGGTCAGCCTCACCGTGAACTCATGCTGTTTAAATCCCAGCCCTCACTTTAGCCACTAAAATGAAAGTTGGACAGACTCGGGCCTTTTGTTCAGAGGAAAGTATTAAAAGAACAAAATCTGTCTTTAGCGTAAAGTAAAATATTGAGTTAAAGAGCTAATGGCATGAGTTAGCCATTAGCTTAATCAAATACTTCAAGTATTTAAATTGATATCTTTGCAGGAGAACTGTACTTTATAAAACATGGAAAAAAAGGTCAACACTGTAACCAACAGTGCATTCACTAAACTGGCAAGTCTGTGCACTTATAATAATAATTCATTACATTTATATAGCGCTTTTCTAGGCACTCAAAGCGCTTTACATTGACAGGGGGTATCTCCTCAACCACCACCACTTGGATTCCTATTTTGCTTCATTGCAAATGTAATGCTAATTTTAGATATTCAGTGAATATAATATAAAGAAGACATATCAGCAACCTAGATATAGCATAGCATAGTTTGACATTTAAAGATTTAAACTACGGGTTTTCATCCAATTCACTGTGACAGGCTAAAGATGCACACTTCATAGGATCTTACAGCTGAATTCGTTAAATTTCAAGGTTGTGGAAATTTTTTTAAAAAAAAAAAAATAAAATTTTTTTACTTGTATTCATAATTAAATAATGCGATTTGCTCAATGCCAACACTATATGAGAAAGCGTTATAGTGTTTGCATTTATAATACTAATGTTTACTATTAGTAATATAAAGTCAAACACTATAAAGCTTTTTTTATATAACGTTTACTTGCTTTGTTCAACCGTTCTGTCTAATAATTTATTTAAAAGACAGACTAATGAATGTGGAGAATAGGAGCTTCTGTGCATCTGTGCTGTCAAAATAAAAGTCTGACATTTATCCACCATGTGGAAAAACATATCGACCGATGCCGATAATTAAAAAAAATGGCAAATATCTGCAGAGATATTGGTCAATGATTAGTTTCTTCTGTGGACTATTCAAAATGGCCATTCGTTTTAATATATTGAATGTGAATGAAACCTGCAGCTGTCAAAGCTCTAAATTGCAGTAAACTGCCTTAAGAGTATCATAAAAGTGGTCCATATGACTTCATCCAACTATAGTCCAAGTAATTTGAAGCCATGTGATAGTTTTGTGTGAGAAACACAACTAGGTCTAATTCTGTATCCACTGAAGATCTACTTTAGCTCTGTTCATGAAAATAGCAGCAGTGCCCAATGTGGTGTTCTTACACTCTAAAAACAGCTGGGTTGAAAACAACCCAATTTGGGTTATTTTGGCAACCCAGCGCTGTGTCAAAAAGGGACGAACCCAGCACTGGGTTGTTTTAACCCTACAAGTTGGGTTATTATGTTTGACCCAGCATGCTGGGTTGCTTTTTTATGGTTTAAAATTACTACACTGCTAGGCTAAAATCAACCCAAATCGAGCTAGACATTAAACCTACAAATCTTGTTCATTTTAAAATAGGGCTGGACAATAATTCAATATCAATATGTATCGCGATATAATTTTTTTCAATAACGGTGATATGATTTTTAAACACATTTCCGATATTTCGATATACATTACCAGTGTTTACCGGCGTTTGACTTCGTTGAATAAACATGAGCACTGCACGTTTCAAAATCATAACACAGCGCGGGTGTTTTATATGAATGCATCTCTGAAGGGAACCGACTGTCTTCAGAAAAGTTTGATGGCATTTTCATCGCTAAAGTAGCGGTCATGAGCGGAGCTGCTTTGTTTACAGCCATCACTGGAGAAACCGCTAGTTCCACCGCTCTCACAGCGCCTCCTGCTGGCAGACAAGCAGTTTGCATTTTCAATAATAAACCATTTCCAGCAACATGCTTTTGTTGTTGCTCTATTTTTTTGTTTTCTGAAGCAACTGGGAGCATGTTTCATACTCATTATCCTGGTTAATACACGTTTCAATCTATAAAAATAATCAGCCTACACTAACAGTCAAAAGGTTTTGAACTGCAAGATTTTTAATGTTTCTTAAAGAATTCTCTTCTGCTCACCAAGCCTGCATTTATTTGATCCAAAATGCACCAAAAGCAGTAACATTTTGAAATATTTTTACTATTTAAAAAAACTGCTTTCTATTTGAATATATTTTAAAAATGTAATTTATTCATGTGATCAAAGCTAAATGTTCAGCAACATTAGGCCTACTCCAGTCTTCAGTGACACATGATCCATCAGAAATCATTCTAAAATGCTGATTGGATATTCAATATTTAAAACAGTTGAGTACATTTTTTTTCTTGATTCTTTGATGAATAGAAAGATCCCAAGATCAGCATTTATCTGAAATAAAAAAAACTTTCATAACATTATACACTATACCATTCAAAAGCTCTTTTTAAAATTTATATTATAGAAATTATTACTTTCATTTAGCAAGGATGTTTTAAATTGATCAAAAGTGATGATAAAGACATTTATAATGTTACAAAAAAAAAGATATTTCAAATAAAATGCTGTTCTTCTGAACTTCTAGTCATCGAAGAAACCTGAAAAAAATCTACTCCGCCGTTTTCAACATCATAATGATAAATGTTTCTTGAGCAGCAAATAAACATATCAGAATGATTTCTGAAGAATCACGTGACTGGAGTAATGATGCTAAAGCTCTGCTTTGAAAATCACAGGAATAAATTACATTTACAATATATTCAAATAGAAATCAGTTATTTTAAATAGTAAAAATATTCAAAAATTTTACTGTTTTGATGTACTTTGGATCAAATAAATGCAGGCTTGGTGAGCAGAAGAGAATTCTTTAAAAAAACATTAAAAATCTTACTGTTCAAAACTTTTGACTGGTATGTTAGCCTATAGTTTGAAAAATATTAATATTAATATTACTTATGAATAAGACGTGAGTCTGAGATTTATTGTACAGTGATTTCACATTTCTTGTTTGTATGAATGCTAAATACCAATAAAAGGTGAACATTTTATTTATTTGCGACATTTTTTCCCCTAAAATATTATATAGTTTTATAGAAGTAGGTTTCATAGAGTTGGCAAATAAATATTTCATAAGTTTGTAGGTACAGACATAAGTTGTGGCCGTTCTTGGACGTTTTTATTAGGCTTCTTTTATAGTGTTCATATCGATATCGGAATTATATCGTATCGACCGAAATTAAGAAATATATCATGATATAAATTTTGGCCGTATCGTCCAGCCCTATTTTAAAATCACTTTTACACACACAGAATGACTATCAAAAGGTACATGTTTATTTAAAACAAGAGAAAACAGTCGAAAGTAACATGCATGTAAGAAGAAATACAGAAAAGTATGACGTTAACAGCTACAGAGTTTATAAATGAAAAATTAAACATTTGTTGAATAACTTTTAAGATCAAATTTAACTTTTTTGGTACATTTTATATATTGTATAAAAATATTATACAAAAACACTATTATACAATAGTTGTACAATTAGTTAATAGTTAAGTTCTTTACAAACTATTCTGGCGTGACAGTAAATAAACCACAACATTAACACTGATATTATAACATTTATCAGAAACATATGTGTGAAAGAATGTGAGCATGTGTATGAATGACAGAGTGTAAACTCCATTTCTAATAAACAACAACACAGAACAAGCATTTAACATTTTGTTTTTTAGAAATTATACACTTACAGTTTGTTTCATAGTTCATGAATACAGATCAGGCATCGCTGCGAATTTTCATGATCTCTTCAGGATAATTGATGTAGTCATGAAGAAGCCCCATCAGCACAGCAAAGGCATGGGACATCTTTTACATTTTCCAGGGCAGCCTCCGCCTTTAAAACCACTGTTGCATCAGTTTAGGGAAAGGACATTCTCCTCTTTGACCAGCATCCATCCCAGTCACCGCCTGTTCTTCATCAGTGGCCTAAAAAGAGAAAAAAATATTTGAAAAAATAAAACGTTTAATTCAAATCTATCCATTTTCAGATAGAGGTGCATCCACATCAGTAAGGATAGGTAAATAGCCGGTTTTATAATTTCAACCACTTTGTGTGGTTGTTTAATGTTTCTGTAATGGCAGCACTAGTGTGAGGGCATGTAATATTGTTTAAATAAATATATTGCTTTGAGAAAGCTACTTCTTTACTGAAACATTAAAATAGACATGACATTCACATGGCTGTCACAAATGTGTTTCCGTACGTGGAGGGCTCACGTGTCTCTTTAAGGGTTAGTGTTTGAGTTTTTAAAAAAAGAAAATGGTAGACTAATTTATGAATACCCTCGGGTTGTTCCAACCCGCATACAACACTCTGCAATTTTTGGAACAAAAAAACTATATTTAATATTCCTCTAATTTTTGTCCTCTATTGCAGTTGGAGACCCGTATTTTCTTCCTGAAACAGACATGTTCGGCTATGTATAATTTAAGAATTTATTTCATATATAAACTATTGGCATGGATTACTTCTACAGTAACTCTTGTATTTTTGAAGCTTGAACATACTGATTATCTAGACTTTCAAAGGAGTAACAAAAAATTATGAGAGAAAATTAAAAATATCTTCATTGGTGTTCTAAAGATGGACAAAAGTCTTATAGGTTTGGAATGACATGAGGGGCAAGTAAGGCTTTTGAGTGTGTGAACTATTCTTTTAAGAAAGGAAGACCAAGAATGATGACTCTCCAAATCAGACAACTCCAAAGTTGGTTTGAGTTCTGCAATGAAAAACACGGACGTCAATGGTTTAAATAAAATATGAACACGTAATCATACTGTTGTTGCATCAAAATGTGAAGTAAACAGGCAGGAGACAACAGAAACATTTATTTTCTAAAAATAACTAACACCAATCTCAAAAGAATGATGCTCTCCTAAGCCTCTGGCTTTCAAAATCTACAGAAACAAACATTATTTTACTCTTAGTAAAAAAAAAAAAGAAAATTGATAACATGATGGAATTATAAACTGATTGCTCCCTGTTAACCGCTTTCCTCTCTTTGAAGGCTGAGAAACAATAGCCTCCTCACACCCCCCCCCCCCCCACGGGTCGGAAAGCCAGGGTTGTGCGTTAACTCCCGGCGTGGGCACGATGAAGACCCAAAGCTCAACATGTCTGAAATATAACATGCAAAACATTACTTTTAACAATTATCACTTCATCAGCCTCCAAATAATTAGGCTAGTCTTTATTACATAATGCCATTTCCTTTAGGAAACTACAATTAAATTTAACCGCGAAAAAGAAGATAACAAATTAACATGTAAATATATTAATAACCCTCTCTTAACACCTCAAAAAATGTAAATATTGTAAAATCTTATGTAAATATGACATGACACTCACTGACGTTATATTAAAAGAACCTCTTTCGTTCAGTAAAAGAGACTGAGGCAAAATCCACGTCCGCGTATTTTTCAATATAAGCTCTTTTCAGAACATTTCTGCCTTCCATTAAATCTCAAGATACTACCTGACTCAAACAATGAATGATGACTTTACATTTTTAATCTTTACTTACCCTTTTTTTAGTCTTTCACTCGCACTCGCTTCCATTTGAAGACGCTGAGAAAATGGCGGCTTCTCACACTGGTGTCGTCGAGATACGTCCGATGTTAACGTGACGTGCGTGCTCTCTTTCACGTCCACGTTCCCAACCCAGCACCGGTGGGTTATTGATCAAGACCAATTTTCAACCCAAAATTGGGTTAAAACAACCCAACGTCCTTACCCAGCGATCTCAACCCAGTATTTGGGTTGAAAAAACAACCCAGCGTTTTTTAGGGTGTATATATGATTAAACTGAATGAGGAGAGAGGGTGCATAAATAATGGCACAGTCTTCTTTTACTTGGCTTTTCTGATTTATTTTGGATCTATTGGCTGAAAGCTGTAGATGTCCACTTTTCGGCTCTTTTCATTCTTTTTTTATGGGGGTGTTTGTGAATGGTGGGTTGAGTACTGTAGTCTTAAATTAAACAGATTCATGTGATACATTGTTGGGGTTATAGCTTATAGTTACTCAATCTCCTCACTAAAATATATATTTTAGGGATTTGTTTGACAATGTGCATCAGTGATAAATCTGTCACCTGAACAATGAGTAAAGAATGTGGGCATCTTTATGGAGTGGCCTAGCCAGTCTCCAGACCTCAATCCTATAGACAATCTGTGGAGGGAGCTGAAACCAGTTGACAATTGACAGCCAAGAAACCTTCAGATTTCAGATTTAAAGAGAATCTGTAAAGAGGAGTGGATCAAAATCCCTCCTGAGATGTGTGCAAACCTGGTGACCAACTACAAAAAACATCTTACCTCTGTGCTTTCTGCACCAAGTACTAAGTCGCGTTTTGCTTGGGGATCAAATACTTATTTCACTCACTGGAATGCAAATCAATTTCTAACCTTTATATAATGTGTTTTTTTCTGGATTCATTGGTTGGTATTACTGTCAACCTACCGTAAAAATTACAGACCCTTCATTTCTTTGTTAGTGGGTAAACTTACAAAATCATCAGGGGGATCAAATAAATATTTTCTCCACTGTAAATGCCGTCATACCTCAAGAGTTCTTATTTTTTTGGAGTTACAGTAATGCAATGTGCATGTTTTTTAAAGATGCAACAGAATCAAAATCTAAGTTTTGTGGCTTTTTGACCATGCATGTCTGTTAACATTTAAGTTAATCTGTATGCTAGTGTTCTCCTATAAGATGACAAAATGAACTTGTGGAACACGAAGCAAGATATTTTAAATAATTTTTCAACAGTTTTTATCCATACTGTACAACAAAAGTCTGTGAGGTCTAAAAACAACATTGGACTCCACTGGCTTTCATTGTATGGACAAAAACATCTTTAAAATGTGTACTTTTGTGTTCTACAGAAGAAAGAAAAAGGGATGACAACGCCGTTTTGTGTCAACCATCGCCACACGGTAGCCACTTCTTTCAATTGGTCTACTACGAATTGTAATCATACCACCGCCACACATAGGGATTTGTACAGCAATGTGTCACGGTGGCATAATTGAAAACAACTAAAGCAATACGCATTTAAGAGAGACCAGGGTGCAAATAATTACCTAATCCTGTTGTTTTGAGAGGCACCTCACCAGGAGACCCAGCGAGGATCGTGAGACAAAAAAACCATGTGACTTGACTTCCATTCAAAATCCCCCCCCCCCAAAAAAAATTTTATTAAAAAAAACTTGTTCAAAATGTCTTATTTTTGGGGGAGTGAACTTTACCTTTAACTGGAAAAGAAAAAGTAGTTTAACGTCCAAGTGATTGCACACTTCACCTTGAAGCCAATATGCACTAATCTAAACCCCTGCAGTGAAAGAAAGATGGAGTTCTTTGTGTGAACCGAAGACACCTAGCTTAACCCAGATGTTCTCTGGCAGAATGTGCATGAGATAAGAACCATTCCAACATTCCAGAACCGTCCTGTCATTTCCAAAAACTGTGTGTCATTCCTCCTGTCTCCATGTGGTTTTGCTCAATGCTGGATCCCACAGGAGATTTGCCAGACAATCTTTGCTCTGAATTAAACATGAGTCTGTTTATTATTCATCATAGACAGCCAATAAAGATAAAGAAGTTCAAGGGAGGTCTGAGATGCTAGTTACCCCACTCTTACCTTTCTCTTAGAAACTCTATCTATCCTGGTGTTTCCTGGAAGACATACCCCTCACCCCATCCAGAATGAATCCTCTTCACCTGTGTGTGAAAAGGTCACCTGACCACCCGTTGGCGAGTCAAGACAGATTCCGCTGCCACACCAGATGATAGACAGGTGTGTATGTGTGCGTGTCAGCCAGGCTTAATTCATTCATTCATTTCTTTCTGTCTGTAGATGATGATAATGATGATGGCTGGATGTGCTTAATTTAATTAGGGAAGTTCAAAGAGAGCTTTTGGGGTGCTTATCAGTTTAGAGCAGATCAAAGCAGATTTCTTCTCGTTTCAGGAATTACTGATTGACAATGCGTACAATTAATGTAGGTGTTTTGACAGGCATATTCAAAGAGCAATACAGAGATACACAGAACCGTTTCCATTGAATTCACTCCATCTCGCACCTGGTGCCCTAAATTATGTAGAACCACGAAGGCCTGCGATAAATTTGTTTGATTCGATAATAATTGACACTTGATTCTTCGCTCACTGACAGAGATTAAGTGGCTTTCTTTTTGTAAACACTTAAATCGGTTTAAACCTGCAGTTAAATGGGTTGGATTCAGGTCTTTTCGTAACGATCAGTGGATAAAGATTAGCCCATTACTATTATGCAACAGCTTACCTAGCAGGATCTTTTTATTGAGTTTTTCTTTAAACATTCTTAAGATCTGATTGGATATCTTTATATAATCTTACACTAAAAATAACAGGAATAAAAGCTTATCCATTTATTTATTTATTTTTTTTGGACTGGGAGTGGTTTACTTCTAAAATCTTCTTTATCAGCTTGGTTACTGACTTTTACAAGACCTTTTGGTAGATGTTGGAAAGATGTTTTATGTTAAGGTACTGTACACTCAGTAATTTTTCCTCATAAAAAAATTGAAGCCAAAAAAAAACTAATTACAAAAATTACTGGAAACACATTTAAAGAGTTGGTTCACCCCCAAAAATTAAATAATTTACTCACCTTTATGTCATTCCTAAAAAATTATAACTGACTTGCAAAATATGTTTTGAAAATTTTTCGTTGTGTTCACATGATACAGTGAAAGTCAATGGGGTCTAGTTTTAAAAAAATATATATTTTGGAAATTTCTTCAAATATATTTTGTGTTCTGTAGAAAGAAAGCTGTACAGGTTTGGAATAATATGATGGTGAGAAAATTATTACAAATGTGTCATTTTTGGGTGAACTCTCCCTTTAATTAAACCTCTGAAATGTGACATTTTGTTGTACAGGTTATATAGAGAGGATATACCTCTTCATGAATCTGTCTGTGTATCAGCCTTATTAGATTTCAATCTGAGTATGATGTTTCCCTAAGATAACTAAAAGTATTTTTCTTTTGATAGTGTAATAGCTTTCCTGGGCCTGTGGTGTGTATTCAGAAATTAAAAGATCAGAGACAACAGGTATCGGTGCACAGCTTGGTTGGTTGAGTTAAAGAAGGATGTAAGCAATTTTCTGTTTTGTCTGGATAGCTATCTGCAGCACACACCTCCAATCTTCTGTAAGTAGCTACCTTAGAAGTGGCAAGTGGAGGGCTGTTTTAAAATCTTGGTGACCTACTAGAGCATTTATTGATTCAATAAATGTTTACTCGTGTCTACAGAGATGCATGCACTCCTCACGTGTTAGTCACAGATATATTGTGACCAAATGAGAGACACATTACTGTGCTTTCATAATAAAAGCTTTCATGCCTCTGATTTGGAATAATAAATGCTAAAGGGAGATGCAGAGAGGATGCTGGCGTTGTGGTATAATGAGTGATTTACAACAGATGCGCTAAGTACACCATCTCATCATATCATGAAATAATAAAAACATTTAGCGAGATGAGGATGGTTTGAGGCTCCTCTTCAATCTAGATTAGATCTGAGCTAATGGATGAAGCGCAAGACATAATGTTTATTTCGATTTTATTGACTGCTTTATATTTTCAGTCATAGAAGTTGTAAAATAAAAGATGAAGTGCACCACTAGTTTCACCAGACAAAATTTGATTTATTTTGTAATATTTATGAAAATGTGTATGTATTAATAATAATTATTCAAAATATAAAATAATGTAATCACCTGGAAAATATTTATTTTACCACCATTTGCCTTTAATACAGCTCCCAACCTTCTTTGAATAGATTTATACAACTTAGTCTCCAGTTGAATGTTGTCTGTCAAATCATCTGCCAGTTGCTTTAGAGATGTTGGAGGGAATCTGCTTTCCACTCTTCTCTCCAAAACTGTCTAAAGTGGTTTAATAATATTCAAGTCAGATGATTTGTCTGGCCAGGGCAGATGTTGAAGTTCATCTTGGTGCTCCAACTGTCCAGGTTTTATGATCATACACTGTAACTAGGGCTGGGCGATATGGCCTACAAATTTACGATTTACCACATCGATCCCCCCACCCCCCCCCCGCTACTTAAAATCAACTGCTTCCCCCTTGGGGTTAAAGTGCAAACAGAAACAACAAGCCGAAAAGACAAGATGGCAGGCCCTGCCATTGTAAACAGTGAAATCAGGTCAAGGTTTCTGAGCCGTGTCTACACCCGCTGCACACTAAAAGTCTGTCTACCACTGGTGACACTACAGACAGTTGCAATTAATTGAACGTTAGTGTCAGTTCACCAGTTCGTAAAAATAGATTGAGGCATCAGTTACTGATGGTGATCGTGTTTGTCGCGTCGCATTTGGCCGACTCCAGTTGTAGACAACATCACGGGTTCTAGTGTTCTTCTGTCGGATTCGCGCCACCGGTGCGGTGTAGACGTGGTGTGAGTTGTTTTTAACTGGGTTATGTATAGCACTGCTTGTTTTTTAATGTTTTTATGAAATATCTGTATTGACTGCATGATCATATCATCATATTATTTACTGCCAGGCAAGCCACAAAGTAAAGCTTGGCGAGCCGCGCAGTAAGCTGCTGTAGGTGGTTTTTTGGCGGGTGACCGGGTGGCTTGTGCTGCCGGGTTCTTGTTTCATTTCGTAAGGGGCGCAAAAATCTCTCGCACTCGGCCCTTTTGTACCCTCGGCAGCATGCCTCTGTTTGAGGTGCTGCAGTAAATTGGTCGTGCTGCTATCTTTGCTAGCAACAGACTTCAAACACACTTTGCAGCGGGGTGTTGTTTGTTCTGCGTCTGACGCGGATGCCATTTCTTGGGAACGAGTTCTTCCCTGCCCGCTGCCATGTTGTTTGTGTATCTCTATGGCAAACGCGCGGGGGGAGGGCTGAGCCCATTCGGAACCATGGGAGCCCAGAGGGGAGCGTCGGCGGATGTTAAAGAGAAAACCGATTTTCATGCAAACAAGTCGACGTAAACTACACATTCGAGTTAATCGATAAAATCGATTTATCGCCCAGCCATAAATGTAACACCATCTTTTTTTTTTTTTTGCATTTAGCATTGGTGTTGTCTGTGTTTAACGGGTTTTTAGGCAATTGTTGCTCTTTCATGGATGTTGGTTTTGTGAAACAGGGTCTTCAAGGTGAATATTGAGGTCATTTGCTTTTCCTGTTCTGAGTGTGATCGAGTTTGTATATGCTTGTGCATGTAAGCATTCAATGGTCCATGTGACGTCCCCAAAGCTTCTACTCAGCTTATCATGAGGAACATACAAACTCATACACAGTCAAATCCCATGAACTGCACTAAAGCACACTGTGATCTGAGCTAGTTAAACCCAGTGAGGTTATTTCTGGAGGGTACCAGATGACTGTCAGAAGAGGATGTTAGTGCCATTCATTGTCATCTCTGTCACACCTGTGTGTGAAGATACACTCGCCCACATACCAGTGTATTTATACACTCACTTTCAGAGTAAAAAGTGTGCATATTACTCTAGCAAAGTTCAGTTCAGCAAAGTATCAAGTTGTCTAGGCAGCTCTCGACTAAAGAACAGCTTTTATGCACTCTTGCCTGGTTTTCACCAAATTTTAATACATTGAGCTATTCAATCATTGATATTTATTATTTATTTAAATATTAAATGTAGGGAATCATGGCAACAATTAATAAACAGTTACATAATACAATTATAATTAATCAATAATATAATTCTTATGAATATTGTGTAAGCATTGATTTACTACATTTGGTACTGTTTTGGGTCATGTAATATAAAATTTGACAAACCAAATTTGGAAGCACTGGTTTAAGTTATTTGGGGTTTGTAATGGAATGACAGTTCTGACCTTAACCCAACTGACTTCAATTTAATTAGGCTTGGCAGTCCAGAAGTACAAATGATCATATCTCATGGTTTCATGGTTAACCCCTCTTTTAGATATTAGCACTCTCACACACTTACACACGCTGTTCTACACTGGTGGAAGGATTACTGGAGTGTGGGTGAGATGAGGTGATTTATTTTGGAGCACTCTTTGGTGTCAGCTTTGATTGAGAACCAGTGGAGGAGATCAGATGAGAGTGAGAGAGAAACGCTACAGAACAGACAGCGTGTTTTCATCATCTTCATGCCCACATCCAAGTGTCTCTTTTTTTAGTCTTACAGCTCTGTAGTCAAATAAACACACACACACACACTGTACATACACATTCATTTATGCATATTTAATGAGACGTTTTAAACTATCCGTTTTTTTTTGTGCACCGCACCCCACACCTGCCTATCTCTTTTTATTATTTATTTGATTTGCCAGCACACACTATATATTATGTAGTATGCTCGTTCGTTTAGCGTGATATACCGTCTGGTGTACAGTTTGAAGCCCACCCACCCATTTCTCCTGTTCGTCGCGATTGCACCCCCCCCCGAGCCTGCAGTGCCGGACTGTCATATATCACGTTCCAAGATGTAGATGTAGAAACGAGTCTTGTGGACGCACACGCGACCACACCCTCATAGGTTGGTTTTGTGACGCGCATCTGCTGGGTCTTGCGGCTAATCGACTCTGGAAGTTGCCCCTCGACATTGTGTTGTTACGTCCATACAGTGTGTTTAGGCACACGAGGAGAAGCTGGCCCCTGACTGGGCCTCAGGCAGCCTTCTCTCAAGGTTTTTTCTCCATTTGAGTCATGATGGACTGTTTATGATCGCGTGTCTGACATCCTGAAGTCCTAGACAGACGGCATGTCACACACGACTATGGGTGCTGTGAGAGTGGTGGAGGAACTTCCTTAATGCGATATCGTCGACTTGATTGCACGGATTCTATTTAAACTGAACTGAGATGATGACATCATTGAATTCAATGATGAACTGCCTTTAACTGAAAATTGAGTGTTTACTATTGTCATTTTGCATTATTGACACTGTTTTCCTATTTAATGCTGTAAAGTTGCTTTGACACAATCTGTCAATATCCAGGCAGACACATTATAAAATATGCCGATGATACAGTGGTGCTAAGCCTGTTAAAACAGGGTGATACAGAGCATGGGCCCATTCTGAACTATTTTTTGGATTGGTGTGAGAGTTCTTATTTACAAATTAATGTTTCCAAGACTAAAGACATGACGATAGAATTTTATAACTCTGTTGATATCCAATCTAAAATAGTTATTGCAGGCATAAAAACGGTTATTTTTACTGAGGAAGCTTAAGTCCTTTGATGTGGATAAATCTATTTTGATAATGTTTTATACAGTAGATCTTTTATTGAAACTGTCTTGACTTTTGCTGTGATTTGTTGGTTTTATGGACTAAATGTTAAAAGTAGATCCCAGATGCAGAGAATTGTTAATCTGGGGTCAAAGATTACAGGCTTGGTACAGTTGGGGGTATCTGCTTTGTGTGAGAAAAATGTCCTTAGGAAGTCTTTGACTATCTCATATTTTGAGATACATCTCATATTTTGTATTCAGAATTTGAACTGCTCCCCTCAGGCAGACGATATAGAGTGCCCAAGTGGAGGACTGTTAGAGCTTCTAGATCATTTGTTTCAAATGCGGTCTTGATTGTAAACAATTATTTGAAACATAAAGATAAAGGTGTACTATGAATGTAAACATTATTTTAGTGTATGACAAATGGTGCACTGTTAAGGTTTTTGTTTGTTTTTTGTTGTTGTGATCGTTCATTCATTCTAGCAGTTTTGTCACGATGTCTTGTAAACTTTTGTCTGTTTGTGAGGTTGATGCTGTATAAATGGCCCTGTGAAGGGACAAATAAGGATTTACTACTACTACTACTACTACAGGATTGTTAATAAGCACTATTATTAGAAATAACGGTGACTTGATTTGGTCTGGACATATGGTATAATATTGTGTCAATTTTTTGTTTATATATAATAATAATTAAAACATTTTAATATGTATTTTTCTATTAAAGATGTTTGATTTGTATACATGCATATTTAAGTGTGAATATGGGAATAATTGTGAATAATTCGAATACTATATATATATGAAAAAAAATAAAATGCATTTTAAGTAAATGAATTCAACAAGGTGTTAATGCTTAAAGGCTTATAGTATACATCAAGGGGTGTCAGTGGCATGTAGATGTGATTTTATGACAGTTTAATTTTTCACTGGTATAGACTGTATCTTACTGCATACAGTAGACTGATTAGTGTGTAGTAGAAGCATCCGAATTGAGACCCAGTCAACATCTTAATCATGTTCGTGAAAGGGAAATTCCAGATATTTTCAGTTATAGAAATTCTCTACTGACTGAAGAATCACAAAGTTTTCTGTCAACATCAAACTGTGGCTTTCTCGTCATCTCTCCCTGTGCTATCTCTATTCTCACCCTTAATGTCTCTGTCACTTAAATATGGATGAACTATGCAGCATTTGAAACTGATCCGCAGAGGACTGGAGACAGGGACTGTTGGGTCGTAATGGCGCTAATTAAATCCAGCTAGTTGTCTGCGATTTTTAAGAGATGAATCCCCAAGTGTTGTCCAATTTTCCAGCGTTTGCGCATAACTCAGGACTCATAAATAATTTCGACACTTGAGCACTCGAGACTCCAAACAAGTGATGGTACTGCTGGCACTTCTCTTCTGTGATTTTTGTGCATTGACACAAATCAGCGGACTCCAAGCATTATGCGTGTCTCTGATCAAACATTACACGACTGTCATGCACACAATGCCTGCACATACTCATACAATAAGCACAAAGTTGTCTTTCTTTTTTTTTTCAATTTACAGGAAGCGATGACTTTCCGCGGAGTCAGGATTAGGAGTGTTGGCTTTGAAATATGAAGCTTTCCAGTTGCTGTCATTGGTCATTCAAACTCATGCAGATTGCCAGAAACGGCACGACTCAAGGCAGCGTGGGATGTTTTTTAATGCTTTATCTCAGCAGTGTGCCTACACAGTCGATAAAGGGAAGCTTGCGGCGGTGGAACAGATAGAGAGAGTCGGTGAGTGAGAGGAGAACATAAATGAATGAGCGAACAGTTGTGAGGCCCTCAGTTATGGGTGATATATAACAGGGATAGTTTCCTTGGGGCAGTTTGAGGTCTCCAGGAATCAAAACCTCAGTCAGAGGAGCATCATCCATGAGAAAATTTGAAAGTGTTGCCTAAACCCTCACAACTGCTTTGTATTTAAAGAAGGAGTTAGCATACACACAAGTCATTATAGAGTTACCAAAAAAATACTATGGTGACACCATGGTATCAGGTGTTATTACCATAGTACTTTGATTGGCATTATATCACTATGGTCCCACTGGAGGTATTTGGGCCCTAAGAAAGTGTTACAATCACGGTACATTTCCATAAGAAAATATAATGGTGTGTAATGGCTATGATTTTTTTTTCCTCAGGTGCACATACATATAATTATTTTGGCTTGTCATATTCTGCACCATGCATTATCAAACTGAAAATGCTGTTCAAATTCCAATTAAAATGCTCATTTGAATTGGATTTGAATTGAGGTAAAAAGGATGCAGAATTACAGAATTGTGAAATTTCTGTATTACAGAAATTTGAATAAAATGAAGTACAATTAAAATTAACTGAAATTCTAGACAGACAGACAGACAGACTGATGAACCATACAACTTGAAAAACTACAAAACTGTTTTACATATTATAATTAAACCCAGTGTTATACTTAATTTTATAAGTTCAGTCAAATAATTCAAAATTTGATTCACAAGTGTATATTTTATTTAAATGATGGCACAATGGCTTATGCATACTTTGTTTTATGCTGTTGTATACAATGGAAATACATAATTTTAATTATGTTGCATATTTGTAGATGGATAGATAGTTTATATATTTAATCATTTAAAAAAAATAATTAAATCATATTTTTTATAAATTGTAGATCTGGATTAAAGAATACTACATTTCCCAGAATTTGATTTCTTGGAAATGCTTCTTTCTCTTATTCTCATTCCATTTCATCTTCCTGTGGGTGTGGCCAATTCAATTCAATTCAAGTTCAGTTTAATTTAGTTCAGTTCAATTTTATTTATAGAGCTTTTCTCTATGCATCAAAAAAAAAAAAAATAAACATTTGAATGCAAAAACGTTGCATTACAATTTTAGGTGTGCGTCAGGGTTTGAAATTAACACCCGCCAACCCGCCAAATGCGGGTAAAAATCAGCTGTGGCGGGTAACGATGTCAAATCACTAGCCAGTTTGGTGGGTTACTTTTTGTAAGTTATGTTCACTCATTAATTTCTTTGGGAAGTTCATGCAAGCCAAATCTGTGCAGGTTTAGCGCAAATACTGAACTCGTGAGACATCATGACATTATCAAGTATATTGCAAAAACCAAACAAAAACACACCTAAGTTACAAAGTTTAAAAACCCCCCCCCCGCATACGCGACGTGATGTAGTCTGGTTAGACTAACTTTGTGCTGTGCGCATTTAGAGTGCATTCTTTCATTGCATGATTCAGTCTGTTAATATGCATTACGAATGATCACATAATTCAAGATAAGGGGGTTGGAAAATGTATATATTTATATCAATTCTTTTCATATCACACGAAGAGTGCCGTTAAAAAAAAAAAATCAGCATGGTTACAAATGTGATATTGATTTTATACAACAGTTCAACAAACAAAAAGTTAAAGTTGAGTGAGTTATATTTTAGACACAATATTGACTGTTTTTTGCTCTATTTCGCCAACAAAAATAATTCCAAACACAGCGCTGTTTCGTGTCTCTGAGCCAAAACACTGTTTAAATGATTATTCGGTTCATTAGCAATGACTCACTTAAACAGTGGATGCGGCCATTATGGGGATACTTTCACATTTAAAGAGATTTAATTTTTAAAAATAATTTCAAATATCAGTAGTCAACATTTCATGTTTTAAATATCAAACATTATTTATGCATTTGTAACTGCAAGTTAAATGCATTCATGTCCTGCATTAAACAATGTGTAAATACATCTAAATGCCAATTCATATGCAACTTCTGCTAGATAAATTTATGATACTGTTAGTGTTGGAACAGAATAAATGTAGGTATTGTTATAATTGCCTGATTAAATGTACGAATTTGACTCAAAAGATAATGCACACTTATAGAAAAATGACTTTATAAAGGTAAAAATGCTCATAAAAGGTAAAAATCAATTTAAACATATTGAAAAAGATTAATTTCTAACAGTGTGAACTGACAACCACACAGAATATGAAGAATATAAAAAAAATTCAGGAGTCAGCTGTCCACGGTAGTCCTTAAGATATCTGCACAATAACACACTCAGCAAAAATATTGTCTAATTATCGTTATCAATAAAATCCAGAACAATAGTGAGATATATTTTGGCAAATCGCCACACCATTAGTACCACACAAATGATTTGCAACAGTCGCTTTGTCACGCCCAGTGTATAGACGGCCTCAAACTGTTGGTGTATATCTGTCTTTTTTTTTTTGGCTAGTAGAAGTTATGAATGGCCAGTAACTTAAAAATCTAGTAGCCAAATTGGCTGGTGAGTAAAAAAGTTAATTTCAATCCCTGGGTGTGCGTTAAGGAGGCAGCCTTATCAGTGGCGCACGAGATGCGATGACGATATAACTGTCGTTGCATTATAATGTTTTTGTTAACCTATCCAATTGAAGCCACTAGATGCGACGCTGCTGCGTTGTTAATTACAAATATTGCGGGAAAGAGAACATCATTGCAGAGAAGATCTTGTTTACGTCAAAAATTTAAACCAATCCGTTCACACAGAATACATATTTTGCTCATTTTCTAGAGGGACATCTATCACCGTTACACTCGCGTCTCGCACAAAAGAGCTGCATGTTTAGAAAGCCATGTAAAATGAATGCAAGTTCAACTTTGAAAAAACATATCTCGAGACTTTATGGCGGGTTTTTTCCCCATCCCACTGCAGCTCAAGTTTTTAAATGAAAAAAGTACTCTGTGTGATGTTTTCAGCTCTTGCTTAACTATGCATATAATGATGCGGTTTGGTTATAGTCGTTTTAAGCAATTAATTAATTGTTTATAAAACAGTATTTAACATTATGCACTTTTTTCACAGATAGTCATATCTTATGATTTGAATAAATGTGCATTAGTAATATTTTGCTTGATGCACCCTCTTGTGGCCTCAGGAGAGAATCCAAAAGCTTTTCTTCACCCTAACTGAAATTATGCATTTTTAATTGGAATATAATTCGAATTTTGGTAATATTTAAGAATAAAATTCGAATTTAGTTTTTCAGCTGTTTTGACAGCCCTACAATGCACAGTTTCAAATCAGCTTTACAGAAAATGCATGTCTCTTCATCATTTCATTTCATAATCAGAAAATTCAATCAGAAAATTCATCATTTCTGATTATTACACAACCCTGCATGTTAAACAAAATAAACAGGATGTGACATACGCAACAGCCATATGTTTCCCCTATCAGTCTCTTCTGGTTTCAAGTCAAACCACTAGCCGCAAAACTAGCAGCCATTTTGGCTCCAGCAGCCCTATGCTCGTCATTTTAGGTGGAAAATATAACCCAAAGTATGCAGGGGTCAACCAGAAACATGTTAATAGTTACTTAGCATCCAGCAAACCTCATTCACACAGATGCACAGATGGCTTTAACGGCTTGGCAATATTTAAAGAAACTGTCGTTGTGGGTCCAGCTAGTCTCTTGTTGTTCACCACACATTCACTTTCCTACTTTTGCCCGTTCTCTGTTTGCCTTTATTCTCACAGGTGGAGAGAGACAGAGAGACATAATGGGGGCACTAAACAGAAAGTGCTCAAGATACCTAACCTTGCAACAAGCTTTTTGTCAAATCTGACAAACAGAAACTCTCAAGACAACTCTTTTAGCTTTACATTCACAGCGGCATGAATCGCTCACATATGTTCTGCCATATTATGATAGAGGGTGGTAAGGGTTTGTGGATAAAGATTTAGGCTGGAGACAAGAAGGCTGTAGGTTTGGAGCCCACAAAAACAATTCATCAACACTGAGATTTTGACCAAGACACTTTTTGTGCTGTAATATTTTATTTTATCTGGTCATAAGTTTTAATAACAGACTGTGAACAATTGGTGTTTGAATTTTGTTGATGAATTAGTTGAAAGGTCCCTGGTTTTGAGAATTGTTATCATCTTGTTGATTTCAGGCATACAGAAAATGTTTAGGAAATCTTCTGCAGAGGTATGAACTTTTTTAAATTAAATAAATAAAAGATTCATAAAATGCGGTTTCATTATTTCCTACGTTGATTCCCCATCAAAAGCTCACCATTTGATTTGGTTTTCAGTTTAATTTAATTTGAATTCATTTTGTCATATTTGTGTCCATTGAAAAAAAATAGACTTGCAAATTATACAGGGAACAGTTTAATTGTGTACATTACAAAAATATACATTTTTTAAATGAATTACACGGCTCAAACTATACAATTTAATTGCTATTTATTTACTGAAATGTATTTAATCATTCATTACAAGGACCAGTTCAAAAGAGTCATTTGTTTGTGAATCAGACTACACAGATTGCACTGTATATGTTTGACTAAAAATAACTGGTTCATAAAAGTCAGTTGTTTATGAATCCGACTACACTGGCTGCTCTATATGTTATTGTGTGGAGCCTGAAAAATGTGTTTTATTGCCATTATTTTGCATCACACAGCCTGTTTATCTTCTCACATTCTACCTGAACCTCCATCTCAAGTCAGATATGACCTGTTTTGTTTTGGGGTTCTAGATTCAACAGTGGGGAAACACTGTCATTGAGGTAAAGATCGTAGATTTGGAAGAATCATATCAAGATCATTCAAATGAAGACTGTGCATTTTCACTCAGCCCAAATGTTAATAACAGATGGAAACAGTGGGGCTGCCCTTGTATTAAGTGTACTGTAAGTTTCAAAGAGCCTCCTCTTCCTCTTTTAATCAGTTAACTACATTTTGTACATGGCACTAGTGTTAAGAAGTTCCTTTATAAACATTTCAAATGCTTTCAGGAAGATAACTGTACCATCCCACATCAATCTCTAATTACGCTCAATAAACAGGAAATTCATTTGAAAAATTAGCTTTTTAATGAAGGTCTGTTTTGAACTAATAACTATCTGACTCCACCTGAGGTGGGGTGGGGGAGCGTTATGGCAAACTTACTGAGGCATTGTTGTATTTCATAATTGCAACATAATTAGTATGCAATTGTGTTTTTTTTCCCCTCTGTGGATAATAGATATTATATGAAGCATATTGCTGTATCATAGGGTGTAATTTATTTTTAATTACAATACAGTTGATTGCATGTCAGACAAAATCATATTGTTGATTCATGGCAGGAGTTGATTTACTTGAGGAGAGCCATGCTGACGGCAACCCGCTGACACAAATACACACGTTCAGACACGTACACATGCACAACGCATGTATTAAATGAACATGAGATTGATTTTGTAAGTACAGGCCGCTAGTAGATTGCTATATGTTAATCTAGACCTTTTGACATTTTTTAGGTCAACCGGTTTTCACTGAGGGATTTAAACACTTTAAACACACACTCAGATGTTAAAGTCATCATGGCATTGATTGTAAGCTTGAGAAATCCCCCATCATGCACCTCTCCTGCACCTTTTCATTTCCTGGAACCACTATCCCATCTGCCTCTCAAAACCGCAAAGCAGAGGATACTGGGAAAAGAAAGGACCACTGAAAACAAACTGAGCGAGCTGATTTATCTTAAATTACTTGGTTTTTTGTTCTTCCTTGTGAATGCCAAAATCAGATGTTCTGTAAATGTGTAGGTATTACTGTTGACAGCCTGTTCCCGGACTGCTTTTCATCACTTATGTCATGGCATCTCGTGGTGATATGAGAAACCGCTTGCTTTCCTTTTGTCATTTATACTGACGAATACTTCCAGCTTCTTTCCACCAATTCCTTTCTGTTTATCCTTCTTTGTGTCCCGTGGATGAATATCATCCTCCCTCTTTTATTTATTTATTTTTTCTGTCTCCCACCATGCATTATCGTTACCGAGTTTTGCCCACTCTGAACACTTTTGCCAAAATCTTTTTTCTACAATGCTAACCATGCCTACACTTTTCTCTGCGTAAAACCTGTGTATAAATGTCCAATAATAAATCATTCAATTATTTATGTTTGCGCTTATCTAAATTTAGGATAACATTTAGCATTGCTGAAAGCAAAAAAAAATAACATGGTCTCTGTTGGTGGCAATGAGAGTGTACTTCCAAAATGTTATTTTATTATTATTATTTTTTATGTATAGCATATGAGATATATGTATAAATACCTTCACAAAGAGTAAACTGGTACTTTTGTGTGTGTATTTGTATTTGTATGTATACATTTGTTTGATTTACGTTTTATTTTGATATATCTTTTTTTGCTTTCTTCTTATTTCTTTAATACTGTGCATTATTATTTTTTTCCCTAAAAAATTCCCTAATATTATAATAATATTATTATTATTAGTAAGTAGTAGTAGTAGTAGTACAGTAGTAGTAAATTATAATTATTAATTAATTAATATTAATCAATTATTTGTGTAGTAGTCGTAGTATTAATACCAATGTTAAACATATATATCTTTAATGAAAGTAAAATCATATTATTAAATGAATAATACTACTCACTATAAATAATACTAATATTATTATTAGGGATGCAGTATCGGGCCCGATACTGGTCTCATGTACTTGTACTCGTACTCGTTAAAAATGCCCCGATAACCAAACGCCGATACCACACAGCATGTGATAACGCCATATTCAACAAGAAACACCAACAACAGACAGCATAAAGGCGTTAAGGAGTCTACTACGAAGTAATGGTATGCATGAATGATAATGTTACCATTCGTGTTAACGCCTTTATAGGCTGATTGCGGTGAAGTGCGGTTGATGAGGCAAACGCACCGAGTGATATGTCAAACTAAGTACAACAATGCCAAGGTACTTACGGAGGGAGAGAGAGTGCGCGCACTTCTGTTGTGTGATTTTTGATGTTCACTCACTTAGCACACGCAGCATTTGGATTAAAACTAAATCGTAAAAATAAGACCATTTATAGGGGCATTCACTATAAACGTCATTTATTTTTAACCTTAGGCATACACGACTTTCTGGCGAAAGTGAATCTAGCAGCCTGTGTGAAATGCGCTAGGCTGTACTATTCTGCATCAGTACAAATACGTGCACGCGTTGCACGTGTTTTGCTTGCTTGAGTGTTTCTGCATTATATGAGTGGCTTTGGAATATAAATCCCAGCACATCTCAGATGAAAAAACGCGACTTCTATTAAAATATCAGCGTTAGGAGAATTATAACGAGTGGTTCCCTGCATTATTACAGCAAAACGCGTGATTACAATACTAAGCTGCTGCAATGGAGCAGCTCTAATGCTATTAAATTAAAGATGATGTACCATAGAGCAAAAAAATGAACAGTGAAAGTAACAAAAACTTGTAAAATACATTTTAATGGGCATAATTAAGTGTGAAAATAACAGAAGGATATACAGTCAAACCAAAAATTATTCAGAGACCAGATATAATTTTTTATATTTTTTTTACTAGTGGGTGCAGGACACTATAGTTCATTTATGTAAGGGAGGATAGCAAAATAAAGTAAACTTTTACATATTATACCCCAAAATTCTGGATACAGTGGACTAACAGTAAAATTGACACAAATTTGGGACCAAAAATTATTCAAACCGAGTCTGGGAAAAAAAATTGAAGTTAAGGTTTGCATGAACCTGGTTGACAGCATGCCCAGGAGACTACAGGCTGTCATTAAGGCTAAGGGTTGCCCGACTAAGTATTGTTAGTTGTGTAAATACTGTCATACTAACTGCTGTTTGAATAATTTTTGGTTGATTGTAATCTGTTACATACTTTTCTATCAAAATTATCTAACATTATCAGAAGAATTTGTTCTGACACAGTGTAACTCCTGAGTTCTTGTCATATTTTATTACCATTTTCTAACTATAGCGAATAAACTGTGATAATGTGAGAACTGTTGAAGGTGTCTGAATAATTTTTTTTTACTATCTATTTGATAAATGAAGTAACATTTATCAAACAACTAACATTATACATACCCTTTTGATTTCTGTACCCAATATTAAAAAAAAAATACAAATGCAATAAAAATATTGGTATAGTTACTCTGTATCGGTAAGTACCAAAAACAAAAGTATCGGTATCGGCCGAGTACTGGAAAAAATGGTATCGGTGCATCCCTAAATTTTACTTTATATTATAGTATATTATTAGTATTTATTATTAGTATTAATAACAAACACACACACAATGCATTTGAATTAAAAGCAACACAAATTATTATTGTATTTATGTTTCAGGTCAATCTTCAATAAGATTATTATTTTTTTGCGCACATAAGAACATTTGTACAGAATTATCAATGAACAAGCTTTTCGATTGTTTCATTCTTCATTTTGCCCCCTCTCTACTGACATGACACAGTGCAGGTCTTTTTGGGTTGAACTTGTAATCAGAATTTAAAGCACTAATCTGGTTACAGGCTTGTTTTAAGTTTGGCATCTGTCTTCTGCTGCTTTCTTTCAATGACTCCTCTGCTGACCTACCTCTGGGCCTACACAGGCTGCCCAAATCCGGCCCGGATTCCCAAGTCCTGCTGTGATGTAAATCATGTCTTTTTCTTTTTTTTGCCTTTCATGGATACGGGATAAGCTCAGCCCACAGCTGCACAAGTTTTACACACTGCCCCGGTACACTCTTTATCTGTTCTCCCAGAGGTTACACACTCCCTCTTTTTCTTGTTCAGCTCACATTCGCTCTAGTTAGCATGCACTCTCTTTCCATATGATTCATGCTAGCTACTATCTGGATAATCTCTCCCTCTTTGCTCCCTTTCCCTCCCTCCACTCCTCTTTTCCTCTCTAGTCTGTGGAGTATCTCTTTGACAGAACCTGATATAAACAGCCTTTGATTAAGCTCTGTGAGACCCAAAACAGTGAGTTGATGTGGCCCGTGGACGGAAAAAGTGAAATGTTTGACTTTACAGTCAAAACACGCAGTATGCTTAATTGTGTGACATTGGCTGATAGTGTGATTTCAATTGTGCCAAGTTTTCCAACAGTGTAGCAGAAAGTCTGAACCGCGAGCTTGCTCCATGTTCTGGATGGTCGAGGTGCATCTAGCAGGGGATTTGCGATGTTTTTGTTTCAAGCTAGCTTGACGCTGTGCAACAACTGTCACCTGTCAACAACATCTGCGGTGAACAGCTTGCCTTCACCGGATGATTGAGTTTGGCCATACCTGCTGCCTCTGTCTCAAACTGTCGCATCCCAAATCTGTTCACTTTTCATCAGTTTTAAGATTTTCTGTGAACCTTTTTAGCGTCTCGGTGTTGTTGATCACAACCTAAATGATTTGGATGTGGATCAGCATCAGTGGTAATGCGTTACAAATTGATATTTAGATTATTAAATAAATGACATCGTGTTTTAAATGTACATAATGTATAATACTTCAGTTTCTTAAGTTTCAAATTGTTAACAGTTAATGCGTTAGGTATCATGAACTAACAATAAAAACAGTTTTTACAGTATTTGTTCTGTAGTAACTATGTTAATGTTAATTTGTAAATGTTAATCTAGGTTATCTATGTTAATGGTAATTTATACAACCTGAAATGTTAAAATGTTTTCGAATATGTTGAAATTAACACATTAAGACAAATAAATGCTGTAAAAGTATTGTTCATCGTTCAAGTATCATTGTTCTTTATTAAATACATATTAAAACCTGAATATCCTGATTGTTTATCATAGTATTTAACGACTAATAATGTAAATTAATGTTAATATAATTATATTACTTCTAAGTGTGTATTACTATATATATATATATATATATATATAATATAGACTGTATTTATATTCCCACACCACATATATATTAGGGCTGTAGCTATCGATTATTTTAGTAATCGAGTATTCTACAGATTATTCCATCGATTATTCGAGTAATCGGATACAAAGTAATTTTTTCTTTATTAAAGAGCAATACTAAATATGCAAGAGATAAGATAGATCTCTTAAAATAAACTACTAATTTGTTTTCTTTTTAGAAAAATTTACATTTTTATTAAATTGCATACATTAATAACCGTGAAACCGTCTCGGTTACTAGGTAACCCTCTTCCCTGAAGGAGGGAACGGAGACGTCACGTCGGAGGACCTACGAATTGGGATCTCGCTTAGAGAGAACAATCCACTTCGAGTGTAAACTAAACAAACCAATGCACATTGGCATGCGATTATTGCATCCATCTGCTGCTGATCACAGCATGAGTATAAGTAGGCAGCAGATGCCGCGCATATTCAGGTTTTCGCTGAGGAGCTGAGCCGGTGACTCGGCCGCTCAGCGGTGGTACAGGAGCTGTGGCGACGGGATGTCTCCGTTCCCTCCTTCAGGGAACGGGGTTACCATACATATCTCATCTTAAATTTGTTCATGGACAGACAAGGTAACAACTTGTGCAAAAGCAGTTATTCCAAGTATAGTACTGTGTAAACACTATTGCTTTTTTGCACATCCTTGTCAGGGAACTCCATTAATAGCCTGAATGTACAATCCCATTAAAGAGTAACTTTATGGTCCTTCAAACTTAAACTTTTTTTTTTTTCGCAGTGTTTTAAAGTATCTTTTTAGTTGTGACAGCTCTTGATCCAAGGAATATCAGTGTGTATCAGCTACTGTAACATTTGTATTGTTTGTAAATATTAGGGCAAAACAGGCTTTTGAGGCAGTCTAGAAGTAACTCTGCAGAATACAGGATAATAACCAAATGATCCTAATCAAGTACAATACAGTGTGTACGGAAAGTATTCAGACCCCCTTATTTTTTTCACTCTTTGTTATATTGCAGCATTTGCTAAAATCTTTAAGTTAATTTTTTTTCCTCATTATGTACACACAGCACCCCATATTGAACCGAAAACACAGAATTTTTTACATTTTTGCAGATTTATTAAAAAAGAAAACTGAAATATCACATGGTCCTAAAGTATTCAGACCCTTTGCTGTGACACGCATATATTTAACTCAGGTGCTGTCCATTTCTTCTGATCATCCTTGATATGTTTCTACACCTTCATTTGAGTCCAACTTTGTTTGATTATACTGATTGGACTTGATTATGAAAGCACACACTGTCTATATAAGACCTTACAGCTCACAGTGCTTGTCAGAGCAAATGAGAATCATGAGGTCATGAGTCAAAGGAACTGCCTGAAGAGCTCCGAGACAGAATTGTGGCAAGGCACAGATCTGGCCAAGGTACAAAAAAATTTCTGCTGCACTTAAGGTTCCGAAGAGCACAGTGGCCTCCATAATCCTTAAATGTAAGACATTTGGATTACCAAACCCTTCCTAGAGCTGGCCGTCCGCCAAACTGAGCTATCGGGGGAGAAGAAACTTGGTGAGAGAGGTAAAGAAGAACCAAAGATCACTGGTGGCTGGCTCCAGAGATGCTGTCGGGAGATGGGAGAAAGTTGTAGAACGTCAACTATCACTGCAGCCCTCCACCAGTTCGGGGCTTTATGGCAGAGTGGCCCAAAGGAAGCCTCTCCTCAGTGCAAGACACACGAAAGCCCGCATGGAGTTTGCTAAAAAACACCTGAAGTACTCCAAGATGGTGAGAAATAATATTATCTGGTCTGATGAGACCAAGATAGACCTTTTTGGCCTTAATTCTAAGCGATATGTGTGGAGAAAACCAGGCACTGCTCATCACGTGTCCAATACAGTCCCAACAGTGAAGTTTGGTGGTGGCAGCATCATGCTGTGGGGTGTTTTTCAGCTGCAGGGACCGGACGACTGGTTGCAATCGAGGGAAAGAATGACTGCGGCCAAGTACAGGGACACCCTGGACAAAAACCTTCTCCAGAGTGCTCATGACCTCAGACTGGGCCGAAGGTTTACCTTCCAACAAGACAATGACCCTAAGCACACAGCTAAAATAACGAAGGAGTGGCTTCACAACAACTCTGTGACTGTTCTTGAATAGCCCAGCAGAGCCCTGACTTAAACCCAATTGAGCATCTCTGGGAGACCTAAAAAATGCTGTCCACCAACTGTTTAGCCATCCAACCTGACAGAACTGGAGAGGGTCTGCAAGGAGGAATGGCAGAGTATCCCCAAATCCAGGTGTGAAAATCTTGTTGCATCTTTCCCAAAAAGACTCATGGCTGTATTAGATCAAAAGAGTGCTTCTACTAAATACTGAGCAAAGGGTCTGAATACTTAGGACCATGTGATATTTCAGTTTTTTTCTTTTTTAATAAATCTGCAAAATGTCAACAATTCTGTTTTTCTGCCAATATGGGGTGCTGTGTGTACATTAATGAGAAAAAAAAATGTACTTAAATGATTTTAGCTAATGGCTGCAATATAATAAAGAGTGAAAAATTAAGGGGGTCTGAATACTTTCCTACCCACTGTAAATGGCTTCATCCATTCTCAGAAATATTTTTTAATCCAATTAAATCGTATGGAAACTGGAATCATATGGAATCAGAATAAGAGAATAAGAATAATTGTGAATCAAACTGAATTGAATCAAGATCAGAACTGAATTAAGAGCTTGTGAATCAAATGGAATTATGAAATCTGTATCAATCCCCAGCCCAACATATGAGTGATCATATATATATATATATCAAAACATCTCAGACCTTTCTGTCATAGCTGCAATTAATCTAATGTCACATACTGCAGCTGATAGTTAAAACATACAAAGCCAAAGATGCTCAGTGCTGTGGCTCCAAAAATAGCCTTTGGGGTGTAGTTAGCTCCGGTTGAAACAAGCAAAAGAGAGAAAAAGAATAATCATTATTTTTCGTCAGTGATTATTGGCTAATCACATGTTATGAACATGATAAATCATAGATCTAGAATGACTGCTAGATTGATCACTTACACAATCAGATTACAATCAACACTGAAAAAAGGAGAAGAGAATATATACAATAAAATGTAAAAAATAATTAATATGAAACTTAAGAGAATTAAGTTTAAGACTTTGAGACCTTGCTTCTATTAACAAAAAGAAGCCATAATAAAGAATGCATTTTCTTCTTGAATTAATTGATTATAATTTTACTTGAATATATATATTTTTTCTCTGGTATGTGCACTGGCGTAAATGTTTTATTTTCGAGAGAGAGAGAGCGCGAGAGAGAACGTGCACAAGAGAGAGAGAGAGAGAGAGAGCGCTCATGCTATTTCAAATGACGTCACTCATTTAACTGACGAGTAAAATATACCATAACCAGCAGTTAAAAAAGTTGAAAAATCATTGTTCATGTAAATACTAGACATCTGTACTGGAAAAGTCAGTCAGTTGCAGGACAATTGAATGAGTTTCATAAGCGGCATTTTTTGAGGAACACGCACATTCCCTCAGACTGTCCTATATAGCCGATATTAGATTTATATTTAGCTTTCTTCATATTTTTAAATTTATTGAGTTTATTTTTTGTGGGTAATGGTTTACGTTTTAAAAGTAATTGAAACGTAGGCTACTTACCACAGAAAACTCGCACTGACATCTGGCGATTCATTCAGAGTGGAAGTCCGTATGCTCCGCACCGGACACAAGTCTCAGTTTTTTATAAACTCTGCCAGGTTTGTTGCGTGGCTGTGCGCGCGCGAGAAAATTTAAATTTGGTAGTGTGTCAGCAAGTTTATATTTTTTATTTTTTAATCATTTTAAAAACCAGTATTTCCCCACATTGTGCTTACCCAACATTAAATTGAAGAATGCAGATTCATGTTTTTTCAGCAGAACAATTTACAGTAGCACTACTGCTTTTGAGCAAACAGTAAAGTACCGCAGATTCCCATATACAGTAAATAGGGTATATGTCGAACATCACCTGACCAAACCCGGAAAACAGGTCTCATTGCTTCCGCTTGTCGGAGAATGTGTTAACAGCCGTATTAAATAATAGCGATATCTTTGATTTTTTTAAGATAATCAGTTAAACTAGCTGTTTTTATTGTTGACGTTTTATTCCATTTTTATATCTAAATGTGAAAAGAATAAAATAAAAAAACGTTTAGATATCAGTCCGCATATGTGATATGTGATGGACATTGGTTATGATCATCACTGCTATCTACTTTGAAGGCATCTTGAGTAAAAATGCTTCATTTTTAACGACGCATATGCAAAACGCTTAAACCGGAAGCGACGAGACCCGGTTAACAGAATAACGCTCTTTTGGCTCATAACCTATTACTGTAAATGGCATAAACCCATATGCAGTGCATCTTACAGTAGTTTATCGTACAGACACACATATATGTTAGTTTACTGGTTTTTGCGGTAAGTAACTGGAAAATTATAGCAAAGTCTAACAGTGTAGAATCAACCAGTCATTATCACAAAATGTGAACCTGGCTCATGGGTGGTGCTGCGAGTATGCCTGAGCGCACGGTCCTGCAGGAGAGCGACAATCACTGGTTGGGTAACACCAGCACTAATTATAAAGTAATGCAATTTATAAACTTTAGTGATGTGACACTGCCTCGATTGTACAAGTGACAATTCCTGTGTCAACTGTGCAGCGTGCAGCTCGCTTATAGGCAGATGCGATGTGATTTGAAGCCATTTGCGTAATTTGAGAGAAAGAGAGAGCGCATGCGGTGATTCACTCACGCTGTTTGTGAAATTACATCTCTCACATTATAATTATTTCACCCGCGCCGGACAGAGACTGAGACGGTGCCACTGCATGTCTTGCCAAACCTTTCATGGCAGCATCATCATCTTGAGATCTGCCTTTTTAGAGACCGCCGATCAATCATCCCACCGTGATTATCGGCCGATAGTGATCGGTAGCCGATCAATCGGAGCACCCCTACCTTTTTTCCTACGAATTACCCATAAACATCATATATTTATGTGTTATTATTATTGTTATTTATAAGAATTTTTTAGTTGAATATATTTTAATTATATTGGTAATTACAATGAATTTATTACATTACAATAATGTGCGCACAGAAACACTGCTGTGTGTATATACGCATGCAAATGTTACAACTTGGAAGTGTGAGATTTTTATTTTTAATTGTTTTTTAAAGAAGTATCTTAGGCTCTTATGCAAAGACTGCATTTATTGATCAAAACATATAATTTTAATATGTTTTGAAATTTAATTTATTCCTGTAATGCAAGCTTTAAAGTTTTTATTTATTTTATTTAATTTTTTCCCCAGTCTTCAGTGTCACATGATATTTCAGAAATTATTCTAATAATGGGAACATTTATCATTCTTTTGTTTGTTTGTTTGTTTTTTTCCTGGACAAAAATGTAGTTTAGTTCATTGTAGAATACATAATTTCCCAGAATGCAGTAATTTCCTAGAATGCTCTTATTATTCAATTCTTCTGTGACTGGGCTGGATTGCTTTGACTTGAAATTTAGAAGGTTCCTCCTATCGTTCCAATTCAACATTCTGTGGGGCATCACCCATTCTAATCAATTTTCATTTCATGAACATAAAAGGAATCACAGGTTAAATTCTTAATGCTGCCCAACTGGTTTGTGTATTTCAAATAATTTCTCACAGATGCTGCACTACAAGTTCACACAATGCAAAAATTATCTATATGTACAGTAATATTTAGTTAAGAATGTTTTGATTTCTCCCACACTTCTATGCTGCTTCTATGCTTACCCAAGCTCTCCCGTTTTCTCTTGTCATATCCAACCATCTCTGAAATGACTGACAGTTGGCCTTTGCCCCATTGTGTCTGTACAGACTTTTTTCTGATTAGTCTTGGATCTGTAACTCTGCGCTCCATTCTGACAGTGTGTATCTGTCTAGCTCTTTTGTCAGAATAGCCCTTTTCAGTGTCTACACTTGAATCAAGTGACTCAAAGGCTCGCTTCAGTGCTTGAGATTCACTCCTTAGTGCTCTTGACTAGGACTCTCAATTCACAACTTTGACTCCTTGAGTTTTGACGCCTTGGGGCTTCACCGCAGCACAGTATGAGATCTAGTACCCCATGTTTAATGCAAACAGGTTGTTCATGTAGCTCTGGCATACCAGTTTTGAAAGCAAGTATTCTCTGCATTAAAACACATCTGGAATCGTTCCTCACCCTCATGGTTGTGTTAAAAATATTGTGCAGCATCAAGTCATGGGCCTTCGTCATGACAGCCACAACTTTGACTCCCTTCTTCCACACACTCCTTGATTTCTCCCTCCACATACATAACAACGTATCGTGTTATCACATTACCTCGGAAACCCGCCGGCGGTGGGAACACAGTGAGGCTCGTAAGCAAAACTCTAGTTTTATGAGCTGACAAAAGGCTGAATGGATAGTTCGTCCCTGCTGCGAGGCGTGCACACAGCAGCAGCTCAGAGGAACTGACATGAAGGTATATTTATGTTCTGTACTGCTGGGCTGCATTGCAAAAAGAGGGGATGCTAGGGTCTGACGATGTCAAAATTTGTTCTGCGTTCTCTTCCCCAGCTACGTCATTCCTTCTCACTAAAACAAAATTGACATGAGGGCATGCTTTAGAAAGCTTCCATTCAGTCCCCTCCTTACACACACAAACATTTTAAAGCACTGTTAAAAAGATGAATGTGAGGCTTCCATAGTATAGTGTGAGTAGTATATAGATATTCCTTACCACCCCATAGAGAGAAATTAGGGGAAAGAGACTTTGTGCTGCTGCTTGTTTGAGTACACTTGTGTTTTGTGTGTGTGCGCGTGTTGTTTGTTCACTGCTAAAAAAGTGTGATTGTTTCCAAAAATTCTAAAGTTTACTTTTTAGACCTAAGCGGTCATGATTTGGCTGTTATTGTGGCCCTGTTAGGCCTGATCATCTTTCTTCATTAAAAGCTTCTCCAAAATATCTGTGTATTCTAGAGTAGTTTGCAGCTGTAACAGTGGATAGACTGTGCAATCGTTTCAGTGAAAAAGTCATCTTGTCTAAAGCAGGAGAGGAATATGCACAAATCAAGCACTGTTTACAAGCGAAAACAGTCCAAAATGTTTCTAGACATATTTTTATTTTGATGTGAGAGGACAACAGGGATTATTTTTATTTTTAGTGGTATTATGGATTATGGACTAGTATTTTGGCCAGAAGCAATGGTTTAAAGTCCCCATGAAATCAAAATTAAAGTTTTTTGGGTGCTCGTATCAATATGTTAGTCTTAAGGTTATCTATAAGGCAGTGTGCTCCAAAACAGTGACAAAATTCGCATTTAGAAGATATAAGCATTCAAAGCTTGCAGTTCGTCACTTCCGCCAAAACAGCTCAACGATTTTTTTGACGTCACATCGTACTTCAGCTTCTCATCAAACTTCATGTGCAATCAAATGCTCTCTAGAATCCGAAGCGCCCGCCCCCTACACTATAAAATAGACGCTGAAGCTGCGGCTGAAATCGGTTACTTATTCACTCATTACTATTTTCTGTATGGTGAATGGCACGTAGGGCACTATATAGGGCATAGGGAACGATTCAAACAGTGTAAATATGCTTTCCATTGAGGAAAAAAATGAAGTCTGGTTTTGCGCTGTGTCATGCTAACCACCGCACCGCACACACACTCTGCCCCGGTCCAGAGACACGATAGCACGGAGCAGATCACATGCGAGAGTCGGCGCAGACCACAAAATGTATCGGAGCTATTTGAATTCTACACAGAATGCTATATTTGATAGCAATATGGATGAGATTGTGCATACCCTGTCAAATGCTTTACGGAGCTCAACGGCTCTGAACGGCTGTACGGCTCTAGCC
Organism: Sinocyclocheilus anophthalmus; assembly: GCA_018155175.1. Classification (NCBI taxonomy): domain Eukaryota; kingdom Metazoa; phylum Chordata; class Actinopteri; order Cypriniformes; family Cyprinidae; genus Sinocyclocheilus; species Sinocyclocheilus anophthalmus. Next base: position 143,950 of record JADLZN010005623.1, read on the forward strand.
CAAGCTGTGATATAAATTAACGCTATTGGCTATTTTAAAAAGGGGCGGGGCTGCTTGATATGTCCCGCCCTGTCTTCCTGTTTCAGTTAAAATGACGTCAACACATAGAGCAACGCTGCGTGTTTCTAAGCATTTCAGGGGACCTTTAAAGAAAACCGATGGATTTGTTGCTTACAAACATGCATCTTTTCACTCCACAAGACATTAATTGATGGACTGGAGTCTGTGGATTACTTGTGGATTATTGTGAAAGTTTTTATCACCTGTTTTGACTCTCATTCTGACGGCACCCACTCATTCACCCTGCAGAGGATCCATTAGTGAGAATGTGATTTAATGCTAAATTTCTCCAAATTTGTTTCAGATAAAGAATCAAATTCATCTACATGTTGGATGACATGTTTTAATATAATTGGTTGTGATTGACAGTTATTTGAAATACAACAGAAACAGCCTGCTGCTACTGCAGTTTGCTGTGGGACAACACTATACTGGAAACTCACAGTTGCAAAAATATATATATATAATAACTAACCAATAAATACCATCAAATAACCCTAAATTAGAATTGATGTTTGCATCTGAATTTCTAAAGTTTCAATGCTTCTGCCCATTCCTAGCTGGAATGCTCCCTGTTATAAACGGACATTCTACCAGATCCTTAGCACACAAGTGGAAAGGTGGAAGTTGAGGGCGAGTGAGAGACCTCATATTGTCATATACAGAATGAACTGTGCTCATAACCTTCAGATCAATTCTCCGTTGCTATTTTAAGCCATCATTTGTTGCAGTTATAATCAATGGTTGTGTATAATAATGCTTTTACATTGCACTATATGCCAGAAAAAAAGAAAAAGAAAAGAAAAAATCCTGAAATATGTTGGCCGCTGCACAGTGTCCCCACTGTTCTGGATGGACGCCAGAGCTGAGAATGCAGAAACACTTAAAGTACCCCAAAGCGCTCATTTAAAACCCGAGAATGAGGAATGAATGTGGCGACTAATGAGAGTGTAGGAGGCATAATTCAAGTTTGCCAGAACCTGAGAGAACATGTGCGAGTGTGCACATGTGTTTGTGTTTGTGAACTCTGTTGTTTTCCAGTCTCCATTCTAACAGATAAATGACTGTGGTAATGTTTGTCTGCTGTCTCACTCTCCCACTCACACACATCTGTTCACCCGAGTGCCGTATCAAAGTTCTGTTCACACATAAGCACATACATATAGAGCCGTTTGCACAGACATGACTCTGTCTGCTGTTCGTTTGGAGGAAAAGGGCTTGTGTGTTTCCCGCTCATAAAAGCATTTATCCTCAACACACTGCTCAATTCCACATGACAGAAGTCTTGAGTGTGGCTGGCAGTAATGCAGATTTCATACATTGTCTGGTTCAAAATTCTCTGAATTTCTGAGATAAAATCTAATTTAAATCTGAAGCAAGCAAGGTTTTGGGATTTTGATAACTGTAAATGAACAATGTGATGTAAGATATTCAGTTTACTTTTAAAGTCAAAATAACAAATGTTTGTGTTGCTGGCATAGTCCATCTTCCACTTTTTGGTACTTCAGAAGACCCCTGACTATTATCTATTATTTATTGCATTTTTTATGTTGCTTTTAATCTAGTATTTCAAACTTCTAGTCTCACAAGAGAGGTGGCATTTATCTATGAAGCACCAAAATGTTGCTCTGGTAATGTTTAAGTCTCTTTCCAGCTGATTCTGTAAAGCCCTCATGGTCCTCATATGTTATAATGACACATTTTTGAGTAACAGAAATGAAAGTATGTTCAAAAGCAATATGACATTTTTTTTTATTACAGTGCTTTATGAATGACATGCAGTATATTTATGATTTGTTCTGTACACCACATGGTGATTTATGGCACACAAGCAACACATTTGTGAAAAAAAAGCTGATACAATGCAGTGGGAGGATATACAGGATGATAATTGAAGGTAACTGTATGTCAATTACTTAGAAGATGAACAACAGTCAACAGTATGTGTGTGTGTGTGTGTGATATTGATTACATTTCATTGTAGCCATGCAAGTTCCAAGTTCAGCAATTTTTCCCCACTTAAAGTTTTAAGTCATAGCCAATATATAACTAGTAAAATAGGAAAAAAAAAAAAAAAAAAAAAAATTTTTTTTCCCCTCTCTATCAGCATATTAGAATGATTTTTGAAGGATCATGTGACACTAAAGACTGGAGTAATGGCTGCCTTTAGCTTTGCTATCACAGGAATAAATTACATTTTAAAGTATTTTCAAATAGAAAACTAGAAAACAGTTATTTTAAATTGATATAATAATATTACACAATATTACAGTTCTTACTGTATTGTTGATCAAATAAATGCAGCCTTGGTGAGCATAGGAAATTATTTCAAATTTTAGGATCCTGGTGTGTGTGTGTGTGTGGTTTGTGTGTGTGGTGTGTGTGTGTGTGTGTGCGCGTGTATGTATAACTCGGTATCGATATCTAAAATTTTTGAACGATACCCAGCCCTAGACATAACTTGCTGTGTTTACATTCATTTTGCATCATAAAACCATTTTGAGACGCAAGTGCATTAAACCACTTACACGGAGTTGCTCACAGACGCATGCGCGAGCAGTCTTCACAAACAAAGCGCGCGTCAGCATTTGAAATTGAAAGCAGCCTTCTGTTAGTGAGGTTCATATTTTAAATATATAAGTCCACTGCATTCCAAACCACATAAATGATTATTCCGTAGAGCATTTGTAAGGAAAATACAGACGGGCGAGACCGAACACTTCAAGTGTAACATCAAACAAAGCGCGCGTCTCTCACAGCGCATCCTGTGCAATGAAGCCTGTGAAATGTCCTTGTAATTCGCTTCAACCTTTCCGAACTTTGTGAAAGATTATTTTACGGAAGGTTCGAGTGGTGTATGTGTGTGAGGAATTGGAAGCAAGCAGAATACGGGTGTTTCTAAAGCAAACTCAGCCTCATCGCGCATCTGGTTAAAAACTAAGCTGAGAATCGATTCAGAAATTCTCAGAATTGTTACAGAATCGTTGGAGAGAGAATCGCGATGGATAATTTTTTTCTCCCACCCCTAATATATATATATTTTATAAGAATTGCTACAGGGAATAAAAAAAGTTTAAAAACTCCCAGGTTAGAGCATCTTTGTGTGAAACACCCCCCCACTCCAGATTACAGACAGTTACTCAAACCTGTTAACCTTTCTTTTAACTATCACAGAGTACATGTAAACTTATAAAACTAACAAAGAGAAAAGTAAATCTAGTGGTAAAATTTCAGTTCTTTTAATGTAAAAAATAAAAAATCACCTGGGGCACTTTAACATTTTTCTTTTCTGTGCTGCAAGGATTCACAATACTGTTTCCTGTGTGCTAATCTGAATAACAAAGTGTGTATTTTTCAAATTTTCCTCAGTGTTGATGTGTTGTCATCCCTGTCTATCTCTAATATCCTCTTCGTAACAAAGCGCACCTGCACCCTTGTTCATTTAGATGTCTCCGTTCAAGACATTGCCGCTCCATTCGTCTTATCTCTCTTTCCTCACCGTCACCCTAAATTACACAGTGCACAGGAGGAGGAGGGAGACAGACAGTGTCATAAATACTGAGTGAAGAGAGAGACAGACAGACAGGGTGAGTGTGTGTGTGCTCGTAAAACAGGCCCTGTGTGGGGTTTAAATTACCAGACCTCTGTGCCTAGAAATCTTCAGCTAACAGACTCCAACACTTCCTCACAGACTTGCAGACAGAGAGCCAACATCAGAGAGCGACACACAAAGAGACAGTGTGCTTAACATCACTGCGTAACATTTTGCGTACAACAGCAGCGAGGTGAATATTACAGAGCGAGTCAAATAGGTGATACTGTGCATGTGTCGAGCACGTCCGCTGTGTGCGAGACTGAACAGAACACAGAAAGTGTATACCTGTGCTGTGCCTAAGGAGCGATCTGGACGTCAGATGATTAAAACATTAAATTTAATTATTATTAGGCTATTTTAATTTTATTGTAATATATTTACAATAAGATTCACGTGATGTCTATCAGCCATCGGTGATGGATGATGGCATTCCGATAGAATAGCTTATTTTAGCTATTTAATAGCTTGTTTTTTTTAAGTAGCGAGCATTTCCTATGATTTGCTACATGATATTGCCATTTCTTTCTTTCTTTCTTTCAGTTTTGACAAGCGTTGTGTGACCAAGGAAACAACGAAAACATTGCAGTTATTACTTGTCTAATTAGGCAATGCCACGCTGTTAAGCAGATGTGTGACTTGCTCTGTATTTCATTGATCCTTAAAAGCCGATTCTGACTGCCTCCTTCAAGTTGAGACCCGTATCTAAGACTAAAACCAGTCAGCGGCTCAGTATTAGCATTAAGCCCAGTATTCAGAGGTAAATCTGACAAACAATCCAACCATGTCTAAATATAAACTGGCTTTTCCATCTTCAGCACAATGAACGGAGTTTGAATTTTGTGCTATCTGCATTTGTGCCACCTCTTTATGAACAATAGTCATGCCAGCCTGAAGCAGAGAGGAAACCTACCAGTGTATATACCTTCCTGTTTTTATCTGATCAGCTTAATTCTGACAGGCATTGTGTGTTCACAATAACGTCGGACAAGCATCCATTGTAATAGAATAGTAATGGAAACTTTTCAGGTGTTGAAGTAGGATGCTGAGAACATTTTACTTGAAATTGAAATCTTTTGTAACATGTCTTCACTGTCACGTTTTATCAATTTAATGCATCCTTGCTGAAGAACAGTATTCGTTCCTTTAAAAAAATCTTACTGACCCCAAGCTTTTGAACCGCTTTGTCTTTTATTTATTTTTAATACTAACTTGAGTCACCTTAATTTTTAACCAACAAATCATCTGTAACATCGTAGATGGCATGATGATCACACCTTTAATTGAACCTAAGCTGAATTGTTTCTAAAAACTGTATAAATGACAGATCATCTAAAATGTCACTGCATTTCAGTACAAGTCAAAATGCTGTCCTTGTCTGTGTTTTTGTTTGTTTACTTTTTTTGTGATGTTAATTATTTTCCTCATTCAAATATTTATTTATTTATTTTTATGGTTTTTTAAACTTAAAATTTTTTTACTTCCTTTGCCTCTTTTACGAAAATGCCTCTAGTTCAACTCTCTTCTCTTTTCAAAGGAACTCTATCAGAGAGTCCACTACCAACAAGGACACGCTATATTGCAGTCGCTTCAGGCAGCAGAGGTTGAGGTGCTGTACCCAAGGCTGGGAATTTGACAAGAAAGCCATAAATCTCTGGTTTAAATCAGTGCTGTAATCATGGTTTATTAGAGAGCGATTTGCACATGTGTGCAGTAAGGAGCCCATTGCATCTAGATCGCAACTGAGCACCGGAGCCCATCGGCTCCATCTCTTGAGATTTAGTTTCCTTTCCTGCGATTTAATGAGTCATTATGGTTTGTCTGATTATCTCTCTTTATTGAGTAATGGATGCAGCCGTGACAGTGCTCTATATCTCTATATGAGCCCTTCTATTGAAACTCTGCTCAAGGTAATATGCCATAAAGCAGCACAGATCATAGCGAGGGTGAAAGGACGGTACATTGGTCGATCAATCCACTTTTATGGGCCCTGTCTTCTTCTTTCTTTCTTTTCCATTTGAGCTCACCTTTTATATTCTCTCCTTATCTCTCTCTGCTTTTCCCATCCAAAGTCTTAAATAACTGTAAACATCACATTTAATGTCAAGAGTTTTTTTTTTCTTTCTTTTTCTGTTGTGCATCAAGATGTATTTGTAAAATGGGATATTTGTCATCTGTCAGATAATCGAAACTATATGTGCTAAAGAGTTTCTTTTTATTTTATTTTATTGCAAGGAGGTCTATAATACCTGGAGACAGCAATCTGTTAGCCATGCTAACCAGCTAAACTTGACCTTTTGTTTAATCGTGAGCCTTTTTTTTCTATATACATTAGTGCATTAGAGAGAAGACGGGAATATATGTTATAAAACAATTGCGAAGTCAGATTCTTGATGCAAGCCAGATTCGATCTTGAATTTTCCATATGAGCACTATTACCGTTATGTCACAGGTCCAACATATATTAGTGTAACCATCATGCACTCCACTTGTTGCTTCACTTCATCTTACTCTACATCATTTTGCATTCTCCTTCTCGTTTTATCCTCCGAGGTGGAAATGACAGTAGATCTGTACCATCCCCTGGCTCATGACCTGCTACTGAAATACTTCATCAAGTCAGTCGATAAAACAGTGGTGCATTTCCCAGCTAATGTCAAGTGTCTGAGGACCGTCACCTTGATGCATTATTAAACGCACATATGCAAAGACGTGGAACAGAAGCCCCGGCGAAATGAACGTGAGATCTGACAGAGAGAGTGGAAGAGGGAGAGAAAACTTAATTGAAGCCTGATTACTGGCCCTTGGGAGGTTACAGTTTATTAATATGTCACTTTCAATAAAGACGATCCCATATTCAGATTCACTGTTACCATGGCAACCTCGTTTCTTTTTACGTTTTACTTTTTTTTTCCCTTCCCTGAGTGGAAGGAGAGGTTAACGACAAATCCTCCCGACGCTCAGGTTGATTTTCAAACCCCTCTGTCTAACATAATCAGTGTCTCGCTTTTCTACGGCTCTGTCTTTGCCCTCTGAGCCGCTGTGGGAAGAGAGGAGATATTTTATGCCCGTTACTCATTATGTGTTCGATTTTTCAGGAAAGCGAATGACCCGCATTTAAACAGACTGTGAAATAATACAGCTGAAGATTTACATTTAATGTGCAGATTCCTGCCTCTTATCAAAGGAAACATACAGCTGAATTGATATATTTAATGCTGTCTGAATTTTGTTTAATTTTCATTACAAATAAAATATCAAACCAAGTGGCATCAAGTGTTGTGAAATATTATTACAATTTAAATACTATTTTGTATTTGAATATATTTTATTCCTGTGGTGGGAAATCTGAATTTTCAGCAGCCATTACCCCAGTCTCCAGTGTCCACGATCCTTCAGAAATCCTCAAGAAATCTTTGAAAACAGTTGTGTTGCTTAATATTTTTTGCAGAAACCATAGTACTTTTTTTTTTTCAAGATTTTCTATTTAATGAACAGAAAGCTCAAAAGAATAGCATTTATTTGAAATGGAAATCTTTTAACATTAGAAATGTCTTTAACACAAGTATTGACCCCAAACTTTTTATGTATGTAATCTTTAATTTGTATAATAACAAAGCCAATTTTTTAAATTTAATCTACATTTGATCTACAAATAATTAAATGTTGGTTTTTCTTTGACAGTTATTCATCTTCCAAAACAATCAGTGTATCAGTATTAGCCCCTCTGCTGCCCCCACCAGCTTTGGAGTACATATGGTGTTTATGTGGTATTATCGCAGGATGACCACAGTGCATGTAAAAAGTTGACATTCTCTGAAAAATTTAGGAGTTGGCGATATGTCCGTATACAGTATATTAACTGAAATTGCAAGTTAAGGCTAGTTATGTGATTTCAAATTGGGCATGGATAATCTACTTTGCATTGAACAGAATACTACTAACTTTCCAATTTCTAGGCTGCTGCTATGTCATATTTCATTTGTTTGTACATGTTAAACATATTTTCTAAAAGTACTATTCATTTCTGTTAGTGTAAAAGTTGAAAAACCACTTAGTGCACTTAAATTGATTGATTTACTGTCAGACAGAGTCTGTATTGACTGGTTGTATGAATGGACTGTTACATTCATGCAGTGCTTTTCCAAACACTGTGTTTTTCATGAAAGCAGTCTATAGCGGTCACCAGTGTGACACAATGGCAGCTGCAATGTTTCTCTAGTCACATCCAACTAACTTTGTAAAGAGAAAGGCATTTTTAGGTTTGTAGGTGGATAGGAGACCAAAGTTTCATAGTTGACATCCTGGGACATTTCTGACCACCAAAACAACTCAGTGTTTCAACACACGGCCAGCCTTGTGATACTATCATATACCATGGAAGTGTTGGCTTGGGATGTTTGTAGTAGATGTAAACAGATGCCTGAGTGAAAGTTACTTGTTTTGCTCGCAGGAAGCAGCCCTAAATTTCACAGTAGGCTTCCCAACCGTGTCTAGTCCAGACAACAAAAGCTTTGACACTGTGATGTTCACCGTTTCTCTTAAGGCAGTGGTGGCAAGCTGTGTGTAAAGAGAGGATTATTTCAGCTGAAATGGAGCTGGTTTATCTATTGTCTAGCTGACGTGCCTCCTGCCACTTTCCTCTTCCAGGCCTTGATGAAGTCAATGTGCCTTCCAGGTCGACTTAATAGAACCCCGAAGAGCATTTTAAAGACCCGACTGGTCCATCCGCACAGTTAACTCCTCAGCAAGGAGGAAGAATTGAGTTTGATTCTCAGTCAAAATGTTCATTTAAATGTTTGTGTGCACCATTTGGAGGAAAAAGAAAAAAAAATCCACAAATGCATTGACTTTTATTCAGACTTTTATTCAAAAAAGGGGCTCCCTCTGTTGTTTAAATGTGCTACTGTACAGCTGGTGTTGTAATTGTTTTTTGTGCTACAATGATTTAAAATGGGACTTCTGCTAAACCACCCACCCAGATTATTATTTTTTTGGTTTAGTTTTTCCCAGATCTGTGTGATCCTTTAGTGTGATGTCATGCATTTCAGATTCCTAAAAATAGGATATCGGTATATTTATAGCAAATGAGAAGAGTGCGGTTTGTGTCATATCATGGAAAAAATGTATAATTTTAATTGTGTTTCAGATATTTTCACCCAAAAGCTGGTTATTAGTATTTGTTAATTAACATTTGATGTGGGTGGCTGCTTGTGTATTAGCTATAAAATTGTTGCCTGGTTTTATCATTGTGTAAAGTATTTGTGTCTGCATGCCTTTCTCCATGCGTTTGAATTTGGCCTGGAAGTGTGTTATAGATAAGTTCCCTGGACCTGCCTCTCCCAGGGGAATTCTCCGACAGGAAGTGGCACAATAACCAGTCCATTAGCTCCTATTAGTCTGCACCTGCCTGCCACAGCAGGGCCAAAATAAGCAACCAGCAGCATTTCCTGTCTGAGCTCATAGCGCCAGAGCCCGGCACACTATGAAACCACTCGGGGAGCAATCGAGTCTTACACGAAACGGTAGCTCAGGGCCTGTGGGATGAACTATCAGGAGAAGTGATTATGTGTGTCTGAAAGAGAGAGAAAGGAAGAGCATGGGGTAAAGGAAGCTGATTTGTGAGGGTCTGCATGTGTGTGTGTGTGTGTGTGTGTCTAATGGGTTAGGAGTTAGTGTGCCTCAGCCTGAGCAGGACTGAGTCAATTGCTTTAGATTGTGCTGATGGACGGGAATGCTTACAGACCAACGCTTCCATCTGAGGTGAGATAGACAGACAAGCTGCCCACATCATCAAACCATCAACATTAGGATTACACATAACTGTACATGTTTAATAAAAAGACACTTTCCATCTGTTTCTTTGCTCACAGATGCCTGTTATAAGTGTTTTGCTCATTCAAAATGTATGGCCCCCTCATATTTTTTTTGAAATAACTGGATCGTTAATGCAGCTACCAAAAATGTGCTATGTTCGATAACATTTTAATAAATAAATAATCAAATTAATAATTAGAAATGATCAATAATTATAAATAATTTAATGATAACAATGATATAATAGTTATTATTATTATTAGCATCAATTAAATTAGTACAACTTTAACGATTTAATAATTTATACATTTTGTAACAGTAATAGCACCCTACGATTTTTTCAGATTCTTTTATGATTTAATGCAAATGTATTATCAAAACCAGTGGTATTGAATGCATACAATTTTAACAATTAATTCTTCTTTTTAAATTAAATCAAATACATTTCTATCCCTACTTTTAATTTATTCTTCCAAATTTTGCCAAGTTATGTGACGTTCTGCCTACAGTAAATTCAATTTTATTATTGGATTCTGCAATTTCCGTCTGCATCGTGGAAATCATAGGGTCCTACCTTTCTAATCTGAAGCTTGGGTAAATTCCATTTCCAACTAGAACTCCTTTGATACAGTGGAACTGGTTGGCATGACTATGTTTTCAGTTCCTGCATATATTGATCATCATAACGCCTCCAAAAATCTGAATATTTTTTTTAATAATATTTCAAAAGGAGCCACAGTAGTTCACAGTTTTGTTTGGATTTTTAAAGGGCACATCTTTCACAAGGTGCCACACCCTTCACAAGGTGAAACCAAGCTTAAAACTAAATGCGAAATGGCACCCACCCTTTCTCTGTCTGTCTCACAATTAATCATCCACTTTAGACTGTAACTGAACAAATATGGATTCAGATTTAATACTGTTGCAAATTCTGCTGTCTGAAAGCAAATCAAATCCCATCTATCTAACAGGAATATATTTTGCTGCTGTCTCTCTTGCTGGAAGTTTATGCAGGTGTTATTTTCACAGCGTCATTTTAAAAGGCATTTGTCAGCAACGAGAGTAATACGAGCTCTTGGAATATCACCCGTCAACTTAAGAGGCTGTGAATTTTGAACGGAAAACGGTAAAATGTGTTGTCTTGCAGGCCGATTGTCATTTATTGTGGCAGGTGTTGTCGATGTTATGGTTTAATAACCATGTATAATAGAAGAGATGTCAAACTGTGATGCACATTCAAAAACGACTGTTGTACAAATGTGAAATGTGAGACTCCTGGATCAAGAAAACGAGAACAGCTTAGACAGACTGTGCTTGCAAAATGTTCTGATTGTCTTTCTTCTTCTTCTTTCTGTGTGAACTTGAATAGAGAGAGCATAGAGCAGACGTTTCCTTCGACATCCTCTAAAATCAGTTTTGTGTGCCTTAATGTTGTGTATGGTACTAGGATATGGATTTGTGTGTCTGTTATGAGTTTGCTAGATATGTTAAAGGAATACTAAGTATATTGTCATAAAGCAACTGTTCAAAGTTTATTTGTGACAAGGAGAGTGACATATCTTACCCCACTTTCCCTTCTAAGAGTTTGTGTTTTAGCACATGGACAACTGTCTTGTTTTTGTTTTGTTTTGCTTTGTTCATTTATTTATTTAGCAGTTATATCATACCTGTAGATATAAATCCATTTTTTGTGCCTCAAATTATTATAAGCTCATAGTTTTGCTAAAACATATGCACAGATGAATTGTTCTCAATAAGATCTATAACATGCATTTGCAAAGTAGATAGGGTTAGTTTTCATTTTGTGCAGCTCTTCCAGAATTAGAGGCTTAATACCTCCAGTGAGCGAGCCAGAAGTGTTATAGGTTATCGTAGTCGTCTTATAGGTTATCATAGTCGTCTTATGCATTCATTAGATTGCAGATTAATCAGCGGGTAACATCAGTAGTCCTGAAGTATGGTCTGATGATCTCTGACATATGATGTGCCACACCTAAATGGTCATTTGAAATGAGGTCAAAGATACAGTCAGTTTAATCATGAAGAGATTAAATGGATTACATGGGTTAACTGTGCTTCATTTTGATTCAGTCCCTCTCCTTTTTTCTTTGTCTCATCTTTCCTTTTTTACCCATTTTATGAAATTGTAAGCTGACAATAGATCTGTCTGTCTAATATTTAGAAATTTCTTATTTTATATTTCCCATTTTCATTTTAGCTGAAGGTTTAGTTTTGTCATTTTTATTAGATTTTTTTTCAATGCCCATGTAGGTTTGATACATTTTTAGTTAAGTTTTGGTTATTTTAGTAAATCAAGTTAAACTAAATGAAACTGAGAAATGTTGCCTTGGCAACTAGCTGGCTGAAATAAAAATAAGTTAATATTTCATTTTATTGCAGTTAATGGTTATTTTACATTAAGTAACAATTTAACCCTGGTTCACTGTACTTGTGTTTGTGTGCGTTTTTGCGCGTCTCATGCTCTACGCTGATCATCAATCACAGCTGGAAAACACTTTCTGTGTTGTCCCTCCTGACGTTTGACCTTTGTGCATTTTTTTCCTCCTGTTTTCCGCTGTTTTTCTCTCAGAAATATGGCCCAACTGACATTTTCATAAAAGGCTTCACAGATGACCTGACAAGTGTTGAGTCTTCATGTGAAACGAGCATAAATACATCCTATTATCTCATATTACAACACAATGATCGCAGAGAGAAATTTCCTGTGGGTAATTCTGTATAATTTCTCCCAAGAGACAAAGATGACATTTTTAACCTCCCGGTAGAGAGATTGACAGAGAGCGAGAAGAGAGAGAGAGAATACAAATAAGAAGAAAGTATACTGCTCTTTTCACAAAACACATCAGAATGACATTGTTGTAGAAGTGTGGCACTTGGATCTGGGCAGGGCACTGTGTGTTTCATAATGTATTTTATTTCAATAGACAGATCTGCCTTAAAACATTAAACTTAGAATGAAGCTGTTAAACACTTCTAGCAAATTCACAAAAATATGGCAATCTGATTCTTCTCGCTGATTATCCCTCTAGACCCAGTAGCTACTTTCCAGCTGTCCTGGTTACACTTGCTCAACCTGTAGTCCCTGGATGTCTAAAATATCCTGAACTTCCTCGCTACAGGGTATGACCAGTGTCCACAGGAGGGCTGACCGTACCCCACTGACCCAGGCTCGATTTCCCCAGGGAAAACATGTCTAGAGTGGCAGGCCACTGAAATCTGCCCTCTTTCCTGCTAGGACGTCCTTCAGTGGGCTAAAGGCAGTGAGGTAATGTTGGTGATATTACACACGCTCTCTCAATGAGGGTTATGGATCAGTGCGGTTCACTGTACGGCTGGTGTACACACTCTGTGCAGGTCTACCTTTTACCTATTCAGCATATGGGGGCTGAGTCAGAGCTCGTAATGCCATATGCTTTCTCTCACTGTCCAAACTTCTCCAACTGGATTTTGCATTTTGTAAATGTGTAAATTTATAGGCTGTCAACAGAGATTTGATAAGGTTGCTATCTAAAATAAAGTGGAAAGTGTACACATTAAACAGTGAAAATAAATGAAAGCAAGAGTGTAAGAGATTGGTATGTTGATACATTGAAGAAAGGAAGAAAAACACTTTTTTTATATCCATCCATCCATCCACTTGTTAGGATAAGATTTGCAGTTTCTTAAATGTTATGCAATTACTTAATAATATGGTTGGTATAATAATATATAGTATAATATATGTATATGTATGTAAAATTAAAAAAAATCTGTAAAATTGTCTGTTTAATCTTTACCAGCTTCCAGCTATTTTTTTTTATTTAATGAATACTAAAGAGCAGTATTAGAGTTTTTGAGTGGTTCATACAAGCAGTATTACTGTCATCTTTAATTTCATGCTTAATCTTGAGGTCATATTAAAAAGACGCATGCTGTTTTTTCATCTGCCCTTGTCATTTGTACAAAGGAGTGAAATGACAGTGTGAGAAAGGAAGGATGAGAGGAGGAGAGCAATACACAGAAGGGTACACTTGTCTAATGCAAGTAATGAGCAGAGAGAGGGAGTGAAAGGTAAAGGTCAGCAGTCTCTCTTGATAGTCTGTGACGGTGGAACTTTACTAAATCTTCCTCTGCTTCATTTAAAAGTTGTTCTTTTGTAAAGTTGTCTGCCAGAGGAGGATGAAACTAAGTAGCCAGGAGATTTAGATGTCTGAAAAAACTGCGCAATACGACTGAAACTGAGTACAAAGTCTTTTATGGGCCGTTAGATCTTTTCACGTTAAGAGAGCATAAGCCTCTTTTTTTGGTTGCTAGAATCCCATCACTGATAAGCCGTAAGTTTGACCTAATCATCTGTGTGTGTGTGTTGTGTTGTGTGTGTGTGTGTGTGTGTTTGTGTGTGTGTGTGTGTTGTGTGTGTGTGTGTGTGTGTTCATGCACAAAATGAATGTCACAAGCAAACCTCCATTGAGAACAGTACACCAACTTTAGTCATACAGATTTATACCCAGACTCCAATATGATTGTTTGGCCTTCAATCTGACAGAACATAATAACACACATCAGCTGGCCAATCAGAACATAGCATCACCACCACACACATTTCAGCACTGTACTCTTGTTGTACCACTCAACAGGGGCATGTCTAATGACAAAATCGTCCTGAGAAAGAGCAGAAACCATTTATGAAAGACTGAAAAAGTGCTTTTAAAGCTAGTGCACTTATTGTATTTGTGTGGGAAAGGATACGGATGAAGAGAAAACTGCTGGTAATCCATCTCTGACCTGGCCTTCACATCCAAAGGTTATTGGCTCTCTATCAAATCCTATCATGTATATTGCCATCCCACAATGCTCAGAGACGGTGCCGGCACCAATTCTTTGTTTCCACACGAGATTAAAGACAGGTACATTATGGATGGGATCAGAGATGTATTTGTGTGTGTGTGTGTGTGTGTGTGTGTGAGCAGAAGATTTTGCACTTCAGTTATAGAATGTGAGGTTGGGCGCTAAAGTTTTCCTGTGTGGCGTTTAACTCATACAACAGACAAAAACAGATCAATTTAGTGTTATGGCATCTAGCACTGTGGTTTGGAATATACACGCACTGACTCATAAACCATGGGAGAAAAGTTTCTTTGGAAAGAGGGCTTGTCTTGGTTTGAGGAGCTTATGTCTGAGGAAATTAATAAGTGTGCCTTCTTTTTCACTCCTACTCAAGACTGGTTATTTGCTCTTGAGGGTCTTATTTGAGGTTTTATGGATTATTATAACATTCTCTCAGTTGACCCATAAAGTAGAGTAGACCTGGATAATACATGCATTCTCAATAAGAAATAATTTATTGGTTTGATTCATTTATATAAGAATTAATTTGCTCTTTTCTTTTTCTTGCAATTTCATTCCAACACAAATGACTTAAAGGGATTTTCATGCAGAAATTTCTTTTTTTTTACTTACCCTGATATACCTAATACAATGGTTACTTAACATAGTACAGTTAAAAATAATAGATTACTTACACTTGCCTTTTTAAATAATTTATTAATACATTAATTTAGCAAAGATGCATTACATTTTAATTATCGAAAAATGAGATTAAAAATATTTATATTGTTAAAAAATATTTATATTTATATTAATAAAAAAAAAAAAAATATATATATATTTAAGTTTCCATAAAAATATCAGAGCCACAACTGTTTGACCAATTATAAAAAAAAAACTAAAACACTGGGAAGGACGGAGTAATGGCTGCTGATTCAGCTTGTAATCACATGAATTAAGAAGTTGAAGTTACATACAAGATATCTTATCTTATATATATATATATATAGACAGTTGGGTACAGAAAGTATCAGACCCCCTTAAATTTTTCACTTTTGTTATATTGCAGCCATTTGCTAAAATCATTTAGTTAAAGTTAATTTTTTTTCCTCATTAATGTACACACAGCCACCCATATTGACAGAAAAACACAGAAATTGTTGACATTTTTGCAGATTTATTAAAAAAGAAAAAAACTGAAATATCACATTTACATAAGCATTCAGACCCTTTGCAACAACACTTGAAATTTAGCTCAGGTGCCTCCCATTTCTCCTGATCATTTGAGCTGGTTCTACACCTTCATTTGAGTCCAGCGGTGTTTTTTATTATACTGATTGGACTTGATTAGGAGAGTCACACACTTGTCTATATAAGACCTTACCGCTCACAGTGCATGTCAGAGCAAATGAGAATCATGAGGTCAAAGAAACTGCCTGAAGAGCTCAGAGACAGAATTGTGGCAAGGCACAGATCTGCCCAAGGTTACAAAAAAATTTCTGCTGTACTTAAAGTTCCTAAGAGCACAGTGGCATCCATAATCCTTAAATGGAAGACGTTTGGGAAGACCAGAAACCTTCCTAGAGCTGGCCGTCCGGCCATACTGAGCTATCGGGGGAGAAGAGCCTGGTGAGAGAGGTAAAGAAGAACCCAAAGATCACAATGGCTGAGCTCCAGAGATGCAGTCGGAAAGTTGTAGAAAGTCAACCATCACTTCACTGCAGCCCTCCACCAGTCGGGGCTGTATGGCAGAGTGGCCAGACGGAAGCCTCTCCTCAGTACAAGACACATGAAAAAACACCTGAAGAACTCCAAGATGATGAGAAATAAGATTATCTGGTCTGATGAGACCAAGATAGAACTTATTTTGGCCTTAATTCTAAGCGGTATGTGTGGAAGAAGAAAACCAGGCACTGCTCATCACCTGTCCAATACAATCCCAACAGTGAAGCATGGTGGTGGCAACATCATGCTATGGGGGTGTTTTTCAGCTGCAGGGGCAGGACAAATGGTTGCAATCGAGGGAAAGATGAATAAGTACAGGCCAAGTACAGGGATATCCTGGACAAAAAAACCTTCTCCAGAGTGCTCAGGAACTCAGACTGGGCCGAAGGATTACCTTCCAACAAGACAATAACCCTAAGCACACACCTAAAATAACGAAGGAGTTGCTTCACAAAAACTCTGTGACTGTTCTTGAATGGCCCAGCCAGAGCCCTGACTTAAACCAATTGAGCATCTCTGGAGAGACCTTAAAATGGCTGTCCACCAACTTTTACCATCCAACCTGACAGAACTTGAGAGGATCTGCAAGGAGGAATGGCATAGGATCCCCAAATCCAGGTGTGAAAAGCTTGTTGCATCTTTCCCAAAAAGATTTATGGCTGTATTAGATCAAAAGGGTGCTTTTAGTAAATATTGAGCAAAGGGTCTGAATACTTAGGACATGTGATATTTCAGTTTTTCTTTTTAAAAAATCTGCAAAAATATCAACAATTCTATGTTTTTCTGTCAATATGGTGTGCTGTGTGTACATTAATGAGGAAAAAAAATTAATTTAAATTATTTTAGCAAATGGCTGCAATTTAACAAAGAGTGAAAAATTTAAGGGGTCTGAATACTTTCCATACCCACTATATATATATATAGAAAAAAAGTTAATTTAAAGTAATAATATTTCACAATATTTTGTGTGTGTGTGTTGTGTGTGTGTGTGTGTGTGTGTGTGTTGATCAAATAAATGCAGCCATGGTGAGAATAGGAGACTTCTTTCAAAAACATAAATAATGTTACCAACCCCAAACTTTATAGTGTGTGTTATGGTAAAGAATATAATGGTGTTTTCGTCATCACAATGTTCAAAAAATGGTCAACAAGTAAGTGTGGTGCACTTGCACGGTTTGAGAGGATTTTTTTTTTTGTGTTATTGATTTTGTTTTCATGTCAATTCCACACTAGAATATGGAGGAAAAGTGGTATTAATGTGCCGAAAGCTGGGTATAGAAGGTTAAACGTCTTTTGGCTGCATCTGTTCTTGTAAGAGCAGCTCTGTGTGCCACATTAGAGAGAGGCAGAGTCACAGAAGGAGCCGTTGTCTTGACAGCCTGTCACCGTGGCGACCAAGCACATTCCAGGTTTGTTTCCTTTGATTCGGTATTCAGGGAAACGTGCATTAGTCAAAAGCTCGCAAGGCAGGAGGCTGCTGGTTTTATTTATGTCCATCATCATTCTCTCTGAAACCAAGATGGATCAGCATGCTAGTGTTCTGAAACACAGCCCATGACAAACCTCAAAAAACAGGGAAAGCTTTTAATGGCTGCAGGTGCACAATATAAGTTTAATGAATACTCTGGAAGCACACATAAATCCTTATGCACACATTTGCAAAGTGACAAGCATTGATTTCTCTGTAAGCTCATGGCTTATGGACTTTTATACACTCTTAAATGATCAAAGAAAATTAAGCTTTTTTCTATTGTGTTCATGTGCAGTTTCTTCTCGTTTTCTTCATTGGTTCAATATATGTCTATTTTTCTTGCATCAGTTAAATTTTCACATGTCACTAAAAAAATACTAGAATGAATGAATGGGCAAATAACGTGTTCCCATTTTTTCATAATCGTGTCATGCTTTTGGAAATTACCAATATTGTAATTTCATGATATATGAATAAGGAATTAATTTAGCACCATGGTATTATCACTGTACTATGTTATGTGTACAAATGCTTTTACAGTGTCTTTTACAATACTTGATGGTTAGGGATTTGCTTTGAGTTTCAGAATTTATTTATCGGCAATATCTGTTTGATTTATTTTTTTTTATATTTATTTAAAAATAATAAAAATTTTATTTAACTTAATTTATAATTAATTCTTAAACGTAAGAGTAAATCATTAAATCTTTGGCATTGTAGTAAGGAAAATAATGGGTAACACTTTAGAATAGGGAACACATATTCACTATTAACTAAGAGTTTTCCCTGAACAAACTCTTAATTTGATGCTTATTAATAGTTAGTAAGGTAGTTGTTAAGTTTAGGTACGGGGTGAATTAAGGGATCAAAAATATGGTCATCCAGAATAAGGCTTTAATATGTGCTTAAAGGTACTAATAAACAACAAATATGCTAGTAATATGCATGCTATAAGCAACTAGTTAATAGTGTGAATTGGTCCTTAAAATAAAGTGTTGCCAAATGATGCATATAATGATATATATTTCAAGATATAATTATAAATAAATAGATTTAATTCAAGATAGTTTGCCTCTGGAGTACTTTAACCTTGTTGTAATAATGTTTATTTATTTATTTCCAAGAAAATATTTATCTAGACATTGTTTTATTTCTTCTTCTTCTTCTTTTGCTGTGTAGACATTTTTAGAATATCAAAGAGAGAGATCAACCAAAAATGAAAATTGTGTCATCATTTACTTTCGCAATACAGGTGTGTGGTAGCCTGAATTCAAATACTATGGAAGTCAACGGCTACCATCAACTGTTTGGTTACCCACATTTTTCAAAATATCTTCTCTTGTGTTCAGACAGCTTTTGATCAACTTCAGGGTGAGTAAATGATGACAATATAGTGAAATATTTTCATTTTTGGGTGAACTATACTTTAAGTTTAAAATAATGTGGATCACTGAAAATATTATATGCATGTGCCTGTTCTCACCTTTCCTATGGCATTCAGGTATAGGTGTTTCCATTTATTGATGGTGAGCAATGCCATCACTTATGGCAGGTCTTTCTCCATGCGTTTGCAAATATAGACATTAGATAGGGGGTGCTTCACCCGTAAGCAATATCGTGTGTGTGTGTGTGTGTGTGTGGGGTGCAGTTTGTGGTTTGAGGGACACAAATTGGCATAATATAACATGGGTATGACATGGGTATTACAACGAGAAGGTGATTTATGATGACATTTTCAGTGTCCCCGTAATTCATAAGGCTTATAAATAATTCAGAATGAGCTTTTTTTGAAAATCTAAAAATGCAGAACGTTTCCTGTAAGGGGTAGGTTTAGGGGTAGGGTTGGTGTAGGGCAATAGAAAAAACGGTTTGTACAGTATAAAAAAAACCATACGCCTATGGAGGTCCCATAAACCATAAAAACAACGTGTGGTCTGCACCCAAGAATCGGAAGATATTTTCAAACTAGGTAAATGAAACAAATGCGCTCTCATCAGTGAAAAAAATGCAAGGGCAACTATTTAAGTCAGACTGCTCTTTTTATGCAGGAGACTATCCACAATGAGCTGTCCTTTAGGACTCTAATAATTAAAAAAAACATCATCGCGCAAAAAACTGTTCAGGACCAGGAAATGAGGCATTCTATTCTTTTCTTGGTACAAGGGAGTTACAGATATTCTGAAAACACACAGGATACAGGCACTTTGCGGGAAGAAAGAAAAAAAAACACGCTGACAAGCGAGCCACCGATCCCAGTTCCGCTGTAGCTTATTATTTTTCCGGCTGAAAAAGGGAGAGGCTCTTTCTGAGGCACGCAGATGGAAACACTTAGGGCCCTAAGGGTCCTCGCTAACACGACTTGGTGTATCTCTCCCTGCTGTGGCTGTTCTTTATCTCCATTCACTACCATATTAATGCTTAACACCGGGAGCCGCGGAACAATGAAGCTTTTGAGGAAGAATTAGGGGAAGATAAAAAAAACATTATATGAACTGGCGCTAATTCAAGTCTCTCCCAATGTTTATAATTTGTTCAGATAGAAGAATCTGAAGTCCACCATAATGGAAACCTAAACGTCCATACATATCAAAATAAATGGTGGAGGGACATTGTGACATGTGTTATGTGGACTATTGAAAAGAAGGCAGCGAGAGCAGAGACCGTTAAATTTTGAAACTGAAGGGGAGGGGACTCTGCTTATCTCTCTCTCTCTCTATTCTCTCCATCTCGCTCACGCGCTCTCTCATCTATATCTCTCTCATACACACACTCACTCAAAGGTTTTGGCTCTTTGTATCTGGATGATTCAGTGGTAATTCTGGCTTCAGCTCTGAGAATCGGACATGTTCCCAGGCATGCCGCTCAGGAGGGTGTGGATCAATGAGACTCTCTCTTTCTGGCCACGTACACATTGAAAAGCTTTGTGACAACCTCATTTATTTTCAGGAGTGAATCCCCTAAGTTACAATTCCATGTGTGAATTGAATAAAGGAGTGACTTCTACGACTCCAAACCTGTTGGCATAGTGTAACTCTTCTTTGTAAACAAAGAAAGGAGGAATCTAACAGTTTATTGTTTACAGTTTACTGTTTTTACCGTTTTTGTTCGTAATTATATAATTACAAACAAAAATGGTCAGTTTAAAGAATCAGTTGAAAGAATGATTCGGTGAATCAGTCATAACAAATATAACATTCTTGATGTTGATCCAGG
The DNA here is from genome assembly GCA_018155175.1 of Sinocyclocheilus anophthalmus. NCBI lineage: Eukaryota > Metazoa > Chordata > Actinopteri > Cypriniformes > Cyprinidae > Sinocyclocheilus > Sinocyclocheilus anophthalmus. The sequence continues at coordinate 164,655 of JADLZN010005623.1, forward strand.
AACATGTCTTACTTGGCAAAATCACGGCGACCAATTTATATATGATTATATATGGTCACCGTGATTTTGCCAAGACAGACATATTCCTGGATCAACATCAAGAATGTTATATTTGTTTGGGTTTGTTCATTGATTAATTTACAAATATTTACACCGGTATTTAGTTACTTGATTTGTTATGAGTGATTCATTGAATCATTCTTTCAACTGATTCTTTAAACTGAATATAAAAGTTTAACATTAATAAAGCATTTTCATTACAAATAATTTTATGAACATAACAGATTAAGGGAACCATCAAACTGAAGAAATGTACATGACTTTCAGAATATCTTTGTTTTCGGTATGTCCCTTTTTCTTTAAAGAGCTTGTAGTGGTGACTCAAATTTTTTGAATCACTTCAGATGAGTTTAGTCAGATTTCAGTGATATTTATTCAGATATAAATGGTGACTTGGTTTGTTATAAATTATTCATTGAATAATTATTTCAACTGATTCTTCACAATTAGCATTTAGTTTGTTTATTAAAATGTGCATTTTGTGTTTTTCCCACAATTGAGATCAGAACAGAGCAGTTTTTGAAATAATTATGAAAAAACGATGATCTGCTGAACAACTGAACTAGTCTCGTTCAGACTGAAGAATATGAATGAGAATGATTTGATCAAAAACACTGATTCATTCACAAATTAAACGCCATTAATGGCCAGTGGCACTCACAGCGGACATCATTTAATCTGAATTGTTGTGGGACTTTAATTAGTGAAATTCTTATGGAATAACAGAATGTTGTCATTCTTTAAATAACCGCATTTAAAGCAGTAGTTCACTTCCAGAATGAAAATTGTCATCATTAACTCACCCTCAAGTTGTTCCAAAACTATATGAGTTTCTTTCTTCTGTTGAACACAAAAAAGATATCGGGTATATCTGCATCAAGTTGGAGGGTAAGTAAATGATTACAGAATTTTCAATCTGGAAGTGAAGTGCTCCTTTAAGTAAGAGGAGTGATGAATATTTTGTATTTAGTTGCAATGTGTATGGCCTCTGTCTCTTCTCCTCTCCTCGGGACAGAGAGTAATCCAGCTCATCCAACGAGGAAAAATGGTGATGTAATGGCTTTATAAACTCTGGCCATTTACTCTGCATCTTCTGTGGGACTTCCGGCCCATGGAGCTCCAGGTTTAGAAGCGCAGTTCTCTCACAGCCCATGAGCAGCATCAGTGCTCATGAGTTCATTGTGTAGTATTGTTTTTACACTGGCTTGAAAGAACACAAACAGTGGTGATCTATTCTGTTCATCTTCCACTGCTACACTGAGTACAGCACAGCCGTTAACGAAGGCCTGAAGTGTGTGGTCAGACATTTAGAGGATACTATTGACCTAGTGTTGTGTGTGAGTGTGGGTTGTCTGGGAGCACATCTGTTCTCATTAGCCGTACATTGAAAGGCTATCCCAGAATGATAAATGAATACAAATTGACCACCAAAAAAAAATCTTTCTGTAGTCCTGGACTATTGGAATGTATTAAAATCATGATAAACAGATTCAAGCGAGTTTTAAAGATTTGAATCAAAGTTAGTAGTGGTAAACTAGTGACAGAAAATGTATATAGGAGATGTAATTTGTAGATTAATTAAAGGAAGCAATCACCCAAAAAATTAACATCGTCGTCATTTATTCATCTCATCTCACTTTTGCATTTAGTTTAGTTCTTTTTGAAGCTTTGAATGCTCCAGTACCCATTCAGTGTAAATGCACTGAAAAAAAGCCATCGCTGTACTTCGAAATTATTTAGTAAGTAATATGGGTTTTAAATGACATGAGGATGATTAAATAATGACAGAACGGTCATGCACTGCTTAAAAGAGAAATGAGGCAAACTGGGGGCGTTCTTTTTAGTTTTCACTTGTGTAAAACATCTGAAGTCTGTATCGTTTAATTCACTCAGAGACTAGTGGTAATCCATGTGTAAATTTCCCAGTAGCAAAAGTCCAAAGTCACACTGCGATAAACACAATCGTCTCAATTATAATCAGCGCTGTCTAACAAAAGCAATTATTTTGGGGGCTGTAAATCAGTTGGAATCAGTCAGTTTAATAAAAGTGTAATTAATATTAATGAAATGCATTACTGTCAACAGGGGACTGCAAATTAAATCAAAGTTTGGAAAAAACATGCTCCCATGAGTTACCCTCCATTTGTCAGCTGGTGAGAGAGGCTGTCATAGTTTATGTATGTATTTGTATGTATGATTGCATGCACATTTAATTTTATATACATAAAAACCCTTGAAAAACATTGCCAAGTAGTAAGGGAATGTGAATAGTGTGTGTGTGTGTGTATGTGTGTGTATATATAATATATATATATATATATATTATATATAAATATTATATAAATATATATATATCTTAATATTAAACAAATAAATAAATAAATAACATCCCTACTGTAATATTAACGCACATCGATGTGAGCAGATTTTATTGTCATGCTTGTAGACTCTGAAGGGAATTGGTTTGACATCTGTGCAATTCTATAATGGTCATTGAGGTCCCTTTGGATTGAGCTCTTGTACACACTTCTGATTTGAACATTCCTACAAATGGCATCACCATCCTGTGTGCTGACTTCAAAATGTGTTTGGATCACTGTGTATGGAACTGAGAGGAGGAAGGCCATTTTAACTGAGATGTAGCTTGTTCCTAATGAAAACATATGGGGTTTGCTGTTTGCTGAGTCTTCAGGAACCAACTGACCAATTAGGTCTCACAGGAAAGCCCAAACACACTGTGTAGGTGAGCAATAAACAATAAAAACATCTGGACACATAAGACCCTGATGCAACTGTAAACAATTATAGCTTTGCTGCATCATTGGCCCATATGAGCCAAAAACACAGTGGCTTGTAAAAACAGTAGTGCAGATGATTTTACAGTGCTGTCCATTTTCCCACTTGATATTTTTTCCCGCTTGATATACTTCCAATACTTGATTTTCATGATTTCACAAGAAAATCTATATTTTATTATCAAATCAGATGTCTGCATTTGATATGTCTGATTTTGTATTCTTCATTAACACATACTTGAAGTCAACATTAATTGTCGCTAGCACTCTGTTTTGCTGTTTTAATGTGATAATTCCTAGGTGAAACAGAATATTTAATAAAATAATACTGTATATATTGAGTTGGACTTTTTAATACTTTTTTATACTAGGAATTGACTGGATGGTGAAAAGGAGTCATGACATCCCAGAAAGAACCCAGAATAAATAGCTCTTTGGCTGTTGGTTTATATGTAAGATTTAATTTAATAACTGGATTTTACCAGTGAATTGTTCTCAAAGAGACCAGAAATGTTCATTAAGAAAATAAATTGTGTCAGTTTTGTTTTCATGTAAGCTTTAAACCGATGAGATGACATGTTCAAAAAGTGTCCAGATTGTATTAGAATTAAAAGACAGAGGTTGAAGAAGTTCAGTTAAGATTAGAGAATAGTCCGGTACACATTTTAACCCAGACCATCTAGAGAAAATCCAAACTGTATGCCTGCGTCTGTTTTCATAACACATTTTCTTTGCTCCGCTTTCATATTATCTGCTTCCATGAGCACATCTTGCATTCCCTAATCATCCCCATGATGCCTTCATCCTGACCCATCACCTCTGCAAAATTAAAGTCCCCCTTTTCCATCTTCCTGGGCCAGTGTCATCAGGCATAGAGAGGGCATGGCAATCGTTGGGGCAGTCCCATTTGATTTGATTGTCTTCTGGATTGATTTGAACGCATGCAGGAGTTCAAGTGTGATCCAAGGGCTCATCTTGCAGTGTTGTGTGAGGACCTAGAATCAGACCTAGGAGCTGCTTGATTTAATCTGAACATGCTGTTTATTGTTGCAGATACTCAAACAACAAGCATCAAAGCAAGTGTAGTATCTTCTATCTAAGCCTCTCTTAACTTAGTACACTCTTTCACTCTGATTAATTGTGGGATGTGCAGCCACTGGTCTGACGGGAATGTAAATTTGGGGCTTAGTACATCTGGGAGTGCTGTAGGTTAGTGTGATGTATGTCTGCACTGGAGGTCTCTGTCCATGGCCTACACCACATATCAAATGAACAACCACCTCTGTTCCTAGCTATAGACTGTTCTGGGCTCCGTCAGAGCACTTTTGTAGAAGACATCATTGCTTAAGAGCTTACCCTGGTTAATATCTGATCACATTCTTTCTCCTGTGCATTCCTCTTTAATTAATTTTTCTTCTTTCTCACAGTTTAATGCAAACTTTAGAACATATACAGACATACGTTTGCCTCAAAAATTATTTAGACGCATCAGCCATGGTTAAGTGTATGAATGTCATTGAATTGCATAAGAAAATATTATGCATGTACCATTTATTTTAAAGAGAAATTCTTTCATTGAAGATTGACAGTAAATAAATAAATTTTGTGTCATTTTCTAACACAAAGCATCATATGAACCAATTTTATGGTGATTTTTGGCATTGAATTAGACAAGAAATATCACATGTGGCATGTATTTTAAATCAAAAATATAAATTATCTTGGAGAAAATTGACAGTACAAAATAGATTTAAAAAGATCTCTCTTTTCCTCGCACAAAGCAATTCATGGCACCACTTTTATAGTTTTTTCTTTCAATACCCTTTTCTTTTTTCCTTTTTCATTTTAGGGCTCTTTACTTTCATTGTATGGAAAAGAGCAGCATGAACACCCTGCTAAATATCTCCTGTTTACTTCCTGTCATACAGAACAATAAGAGGGAGAGTAAATGATTACAGAATTGTCATTTTGAGGTGAACTGTTAAAAAAAAAAAAAAAAAAAAAAAAAGATTCACCAGCATAATTTTCAAGTGAAATGTTTGACAAACATAATTGGTTAGGTTTTAACAATAGATGAACTGTTTAAAATAATTACAAAACATATTTGGACTCTTTCTAGTTGTCAAACGTTAGTGGGTTATGTTCATAGTTGAATTACACCTGTGGTTACTCTGCTAGTGCACTTGAAGAGAACTGACCTGACCCCATATACCAAACTAAAAATGACCTTGGGACGAGTTGATTAAAAGTTGCTGAGAAAAAAAAAGGCTCAAAGTCTCCAATTACTTTTCAGAGCCACTGTTCACATCAGATACTACCCATCCTGCTGTTTCCTCTGTCCTGTCAAGTTTTATTTTTTGGACAGTGTCTCTCGGCTCGCACCGATCCCTTATATCAATATAAGGGATTGGCTTCCATGTAGTTTTTGGCAGAACCTAATGGGTGATAAACCAGATATTAAAAAGGAGTCAAGTAAATATTTTCCTGGAGAAAAGCAAATCTCAGGAGTATCATAACATGCTGGGTGATGTATTGGAAGTAGTGAAGTTATAATAGCTGAACAATCACACTGAAAATGTATTTTATCCATCTAATAACTGACTAGACTGAATTATGTGCACACACACACACACACGTGTGACTGTATTAATATATATATATCCACTAAAGTAAAGGTCATCAACCCTCAAAATACCATGCCTCCTCTTTTATTTCTATTTGATATGTACTATTCACTGAATACTTTTTCTGAGTCTCTGACCTTATCTGAGATGCGTTCCGCCGACGCACCTGATGGAGAGCAAATTAATTTTTAGAGAAGCATGCTCTAATATGTTAAGTTAATTCTAGTTAAATGTCAAATGCAGTAGCGGTTAGGGCTGTGCTGCTACCTCTGCACTCCTCTAAACAATCTGGACTATGTAAAGCAATGCTGATATTGATCGTTCTTTGTAACTTAACCTTCGACTCAATGGAATGGCTGATTTGTGGGCTGAAATTGTTGCGTGCCATTTACTGTTGTTTAAAATGTGCAGCGATGAGAGTTGGGCGTGCATCACTTTGACCCATCTGAACCTGTAAGCAACATGCTAATTCAAAACAGTTTCCAGTCCAGCGTGATGTTAACAAACTGCTGTCTCGCTGTTTGTGTTTTCCAGGTCATTTTCAAACAGGTTTAGTGGCAGGGGAGAGCAGAGGCGCTTGTAACACTTTTTGTTTTGTTTTTTTTTGGTCTAACTGCGAATAATAACCCTGGGAGATTTGGTCCTAGAGACCTCATTTTTTAACAAAAGGTAGGTGCATCAGTCTACTACAAATATCACCTTTTATATCACTAGGTTTTTTTAAATGCTTAAATTGAATGTTTATTAGCAGCATCGCCTTGGATGATATTCAACCATGTCTGTGTGACAGTGAATGAAACTTGAGTTGTAGATTTACCCACAAGATTTACGTTGGACATCAGACTTCAGGTGTTGTTCTTTTGCATTTTTCCAGTTCACCAACGTGCAGGTGTATTATATTTTCAGCTTGATTTTATCTCCTGAAAATAACAGAGCAAATGCATCAGGCCTTGCAGACTTAAACTGCAGCCTTTTTCAGAATGTCTCCTGAAATCTTGCGTTCCATATGTTTTGTTTCTTATGTGTGGGTTGGTTTTAAAAGGCTTTATTATAGGTATTGTATTTGTTGGCTGTTATTGAACGGTTGTATGAAACTGTCAGGAATAAAATGCATCAAAATGTATTTGAAAAGCAAATTTTATTTATTTATTTTTCTTTTACATTTAATCATTTAGCAGATGCCTTTATCCAAAGCAACTTACAAATAAGAAAAAGTAATTAAAACTAAAAAATGGACAACAATATGGAGTGCTGTGGCAAGTCCCAGTAGTCTAACAGTTGTGGACTTAGCTTTTTTTTTAAATAGAAAAAGAACTAGAACTAGAAAGAAATATAGTAGAACAAGTTTTAGCAAACAAATACCAACCCTGCATTTCACATGGTACAGCAAAGCCTGGAAATATGTAAGGATGAAACTGTATAGATCTTTACATTGAAGAGTCTCTAAGTCTGCTAATAACACTACTAGTATGTAGGTATGTGTTATAATATTACATATTATATGGTGTGTGTGTATATATATATATATTGTGTGTATCTATGTGTGTATGTATATATATATTATTATATATATCTATATATATATTCTATATATACTACAGTAGTCATTAACTGTGTGTGCTTTATAGGCTTAAAATAAAAAAATACAAAAACTGCCTTATGGACATTACTTTGACAGTGTCACCTCTGATAACATCACTATTAATTGTAATGTCCGTGAAGTTGCTTTGAAACAATGCAAATTGTGATAAGTGCTATACAAATAAATTGAATTGAAAAACCTTTTTTATTTAGCAAGGATGCATTAAATTGATAGAAGCAGTAAAGCCTTTTATGAAAGTTATGTAAAATTTCTGTTTCAAATAAATCCTGTTCTTTTGATTTTTTCATTACTCAAAGAATCCTGAAAAAAAAAGTATCAGCTTTGCCATCACAGGAATAAATGCCATTTTAAAATATATCCAAATAGAAAACGTATTTTAGCTGAAACAAATTTTCAGCTATTTTCATATTTACGATTTTGACTAAATAAATGCAGCTTTGGTGAGAATAGGAGACTTCTTTCAAAAACATTAACCATATAAACTACTCTAAAGTGCATATATAACAGTAATATTATTATTTATTATTAGTATTATATGCAGATTTTTTTGTTTTTGTTTTAATTTTTTTACATTTTGTTGCACATGAAAATTCATTCACGTACCACAAAGTAAACATGCTGATCTCACACGTCCATGAAAATACATCTTTATGGATGAAGTTACTCAAGAACCTCGTGTTTCCGCCCGTGTCTCTATAGATCTCTCTCTTCATTACTATTATCTTTTTTTTACCATTAATCCTCTTTCCAGTTGTCCTCCCACCCCGTTCTCTCCTCCCAGTCACTCACCCTGTTATCGTTGGAAGCACCAGGCCTGTTTTTGTGACCAACAGAGTCGGATGGAATTTTGGCGGCTGTTCACTCCAAACACACAAGGCCTTGGCGCATGTAATTAATGCTCAGCAAACACCATCCAGAAAAGAGAGAGTGCAGAGCGGCGCAGGGCCGGGTGAGAGAGAAGGAGCAGGGAGGTTAGCTCCCAGATGGTTGACTTGTCTTTCATCATTTTCTCTTTTATTTTGGAAATCCCTTTTGTTGTGACAAACAATGGGCAGAATGGACATGTGTGTTTGTGATATATGTGTATGTGATATTAGAGTTGCTTTGCTGTCCTCGTAAGTTACACAGACCGTCTGCTAGTGACTCGCTTCATCAGAATTCAGGGCTTCCAGATGTTCTGTGTCGAAGGTGTCCACAGGCTTGACAGGCTGCGGCCACTTTTTGTTGTGCAGACACTTCAAAGCATTCTTCCTCCGTCTGAGATGGACAGCATATGCCACTATCACCCCTGAGCGATGTCAAATTTGAGGATGGAAGCAGAATAAAGCTAGAAAGATAGATTATACTATTTTAATGCGATTTTAAAGTATAGATCGACTGCTATTGAGTTTTTTTTTTCTTTTTTTGTAGAACTGATACCGATTATTTGCATGTTTATATGGCCAATAACCAATATGCAGAACCAATATTTATGAATTCTTACTTCGTTTTGACACAATGATACCCAACAGTACGAAAGGACAATAAGTTGTATTTATAATAATTATATTTATATAAACTATATTTATAATTTCACTCCCTACTGCAAAACAAAACAATTGTTCTTTAAAGCAAATACATAGGAGGGTTTGAACCGGCAAGCAATAAAAATAAAATAAATAAAGGCAAGGTCATAAAATGTTTTGTTAATCAAAAGCTATGCCAGTAGGTAAACAAAACAGCTTAAAAAAAGGTCGTTGGAGTGTCTACCAATAATAATCATTAACAACACCCCCAAAACGGTTATAAAGTCACATGTTTTAAATAACGAACATAAATGTCCGGGGCATCTATCAACTTCGCACACATGTAATCATTCTTTTTAAACTACAGTTTTAAAACTTCCAGCATCTGCAGTCTAAAACTATGTTTCATTGCCTAAAGTGTGAAGCCAGCTACTTTGCTGGGGAAAGTATACATCGTAAGGAAATTAACAAACAAAACAGCGAATATATTACTGGAAATACAGAGTCCATCTCAACTGGCATGTTATCAGAATTATTAACAGTATTTTCATCTGTCTAGATTATGGAATACCTGCTTGACAGAGTGCTGTTTTATCAATGCGTTTACAGAGAACTTCTCTCATGGTGATCATTTCCACAGAACTGTAATTACTTAAATGTTTATTAACGAAATAAAGATTATATATTAAATGTTAATGTAATTTTGGGAGACTTGAATGAGTGGATCTTGTTAAAAGCTACATACGGTGGCCGTACTGGAGCATTCCTGAGCATCAACCCGGTGAGTGAACGGTACTCATAAACCGCAGCTTTGCGAGAGTATAATTATCTTGCATAAACAACAGAGAGAGTTAAATTAAGCTGTTTTGTTTCCAACATGCACTTAAGTCTTTCTTATTTAACTCCTGTAAAGTTACGTCTTTGGGGCATGACTATGGATTGCATGACTCTCTTTGTGTTTGTCTCTATTTCTCAATGCCAAACTTAAACTACATATCAATCTTTTTTTTTTTCCTCAGTGAAGCAAACAAACAAACAAAAAAGAATAGTCATCGCTCTTTTCTATGCAGTTGTTGGAGAAAACAGCTTTGTCAACAAAAAAAGATTAAAAAAAAGATTATAAAAGTACTAAGTAAATACTTTTATGATATTTATATAAAATACAAATCAGATAATAAAATATCGATATCCCCTGAAAATTTTGAATATAAACCGACCCTAGCTTTAGGTCCTTAAGTGGTAATTTTGGTAATCTTTTTTGAAAATTGAAATTCCCCAGTCCCTTTTGGTGTAATTGTCTACTTGTATGGGAGGGAAATAGCAACATAATTATGTGGGTTGTACTGAATTTAAGTAAAATAATATAATCACACTTTTTAGACCTAATGTACTGTATGGCTTTACTTACAAAAAATGTACTTTCTGTAAGGGTTTATTTTACTTTTCAGTCTGAAACATCATTAGAAACAGGTCAAACTATGCAAATTAAAGCACCTTTGCCTTTTAGCCTGTTGTTGCCTGAAACACTTAGGAATTGAATGCTGTCTTAATCAATCAACATGTAATAGCTGGTAGGACAAAATGAGAGGCCCGACTGACCCTGCTGACCTGTAGTCATTGAACCATGTTTCACATAACTGCAAATGTGTCAAGCATATTAGCATAATCAAGTAAGAATCTTTCTTTATTATGATAAGTAATTGAATAATTACTTCTTTCGTTCTTACTTTGAGCCAATTGACCCCCATTAACATCGACTCTTGAGACAGTAAGAGTCATTTTATCTCACTGACAATGGGCTCAACTAATCCTACAACAATGTTAATCACTCACACGCTTACACACACACACACACACACACACACACACAGGCAAACACATTGAGAGGAAGTGGATGTTGACAGCTCTCTTAGCCTCTGACATTTAAACAAACTCTCAAAGAGCTGTTCACACAAGGGCGCACACACACACACCCCACCACCCACACACACACACACACACACAAACACACACACACACACACACACAGATGCCACTTGCATAAAAGCACCATGAAATATTAATCAAAGTACCTTGGAATATAATGACTATACCATGGAACTGTATACAAATATTGTAATCATTCGTAATTATAGCATATATCAACGGTATCTAATACACTCACTATGGAAGCATGTGTATGCCACCGGAATAAAAAATAATAAGAGGTAATTGCGACTTTTTATCTCAGATTTCTGACTTTCTCCGAATTTTGAGTTTGTGTTTATATCTTGCAATTCTGTATTTTATTTCTGCCACAAAAAAGTTGTGACTTCTTATCTCACAATTCAGACTTTACTTCTCAGAAGTGTGAGTTTTCTGTCTTTTTCTCGCATTAGTATTATACTCACCATTTGACTTTTACTCACAAATTGGATGTTTATATATCACAATTTAGAAGTTCGTTTCTCATAATTGATGGAGGAAAACAAGGCAATTTTGCGAGATATTTTTTTTTTTTTTTTATCCCCATGGAGGGACGCAAACCTCCAGCACGGCCGCATTAAGACCTCACTGGGCCCCGGGGCTATAACTTACTGCAGGGCCCCCCATCACAATAATGTATATATAGCTTAAAATAGGATTTTTATCCAATCAAAATTTTATCATAATTCTTGTTACCAATTCCAATATCACAAAAAAAAAAAATACTAGCCTACGTAAAAACAAACTTACTGAAGACAAGCAAACAGTCATGAATTACAATAGAACAAAGAAATCGACCTACAAACACTTAAAGCACTGAATAAGAAATATGATATTGTATAAAATAAATAGACTACAAAAACTGAATAGTCTTCACTGTGTAAATTCAATATACATTATTTTACAAAAGTGATTCAGTCAAGGACAGTGAGTGATTTTCTTTCTAATGTTAAATTTACATTATTGACATAAATGGCAACAGCAGCTATATTAGGCAGCTTTAGAGGAATAGTTCACCCAAAAAATTTAAGTTAGGTTGTTGGTGTTCGAAAACGTAGGAGTTTCCGTCTGCTGTTGAATGCAAATGTATATATTTGGAACAATACTGGTCACCAAACAGTTTCTGTGCCCCCATGACTTCCATAGTATGGGGGAAAAAAAAAACACTATTGGAGTCAATAGGGACCAGAAACTTTCTGGTGGTTACAGAATATTGTTCAAAATATCTTCTTTTATGTTGAGGAGAACAAAGAAATTCATACAGGTTCAGAACAACTTGAAACCGAGTAAATGATGACAGTATTTAAATTTTTGGGTGAACTATATCCCTTAAAGCAATATATATATAAAAAAAAAACTTTTTCTGCACTTTTCAGTGTGCTGAAGAAAACGATCATCAGGTTTAACAGAAACTTTTTGGAGCACATGCTCATATTTTCAGTTTATTTTTCACTCAAATTGTTATTCTGCTAAAATAATTTGTCTTGGGGAAAAAAAAGAGAAGCCTTAAATTAGAAAAATGCTAAATAGAAGCATTTTCACTAGTGGACTTTTGTGCCCCACTGTCTGTCATGTACATAAAAATTAGTAAATAAGCTGTATAAATGTGTGGGGGTATACACCAGATTTTTCTTTTGTACTCAAAACAGAAATGCACTGATTTATGTGGTGTAATAAGGATTTGTCTCCATTCTTTAGGGAGAGGCTTCATCTCCATCTCAATTAATATTGAAGAGCCTGAGAAGCAGTGTTTTGAGAAGGAGACATCTTTATTCATGTGTGCATCACTGTGATTGGCATGGCCTCCAGACATGATTTCTCCCTGCTCAGGAAGCCAGCCAGATGTTATTGATATTCACAAATATCTGAAATTTGCATCTGAATGCTTTCCCTAACCAGACCGACATTACGACATGACCGAGAGCCGTGGCATTAGGTTCAAGGTGAGGTGGGATCGGAGAATAGCCGGATGTGAGCTTTGTTTATTGTGGGTAAACTGTGAGTGTGTGTGTGCATTTCCTGTGGCATCTCTGATCCTTGCTTATGTGCATAAGAGTTGTTTTGTTTCTCTGTGTACATGTTATGCATTTGTGAAGGTGTGTAGTGTGTATCTAATGTGTATCTATTAATGCATACTGTACGTGTGCAAAAACTGTGCATCCTTTATTTCTTTGGTTAGTATGCAAGGTTTGTTTTAAGAGTGTGGGTGCTGTTTTACACATCTCTTTTCAATCTATCTGTCTATCATTTGTTTGTTTTTTGGTTTGATTACATAAATTATAGATTGATTTTATAACCTATAGATAGATTTTATAGATTAACATGTATTATTCAGTTTATAACTTATATCTATTCTAGTTCATTTGATTCAACATTATGGTGCCCTAGAAGCCTGTTTGAAAGACGTTTCCTCTGCTTTTGATTTCATAATTTATCATTTTCATAACACACACAAATCTGTGTTGTTTAGTTATGTGCCTTCTCACAGTCTTCAGCAATACTGGAAACTATCTCCTTTTTTCTTTCTGTGGAACACAAAAGATGTTGTTTTGAAGAACGGTTTACCTGTTTTTAGAAGACATTGAAATACAGTAACCGTTTGACCTTCAATGAGAGAAAGAAAGTCATACAGGTTTGGGAAGACATGAGGGTGAGTAAATGATGATTTTCTTGGGTCCGTGTTTTGGATCTATGTTTTGTATTGAGCCCAAACCCCTACTACAAATGTAGATCCATGTTCATAACACTTTAAGCTAATTGCAAATACTTCAGCACCTTGTTGTTTGGCCTTTTGGTCAAGCACTTCTGTCAGCACCAGCTACTGTATTGCATTTACAGTATATACAGAAAATCTAAGTTAAACAATTGATTGATAGTTCGCTCATTTGTGCACGCATCCAGAGCAACTTCTTTGCATCCCTGAGAAATGAACCCATACATTTGGCATCAATACTGCCATGCTCTATCAGTTGAGCTACCCGATTAATTACAGGATAATTCAGTAATTTATTATTTCCTTTGGTGTCTGTTTGAAGGCCGATCCAGGGTTGAATAAATCTTAACTGACAGCAAACCACCCAATAAGCTATTACGGTTCCATTCAGCACCTACCAAAATATTTAAAAATGAACTATAATTATGTGTAATGGACTTAATGTAATATTTACAGTTACATAAGCAAATTAAAAAGTCATGAATACTCTTCGGTTCCAGTTTTTCAACACTTTTAACCACCAAAATCGTTCACGCAGCGTTTATTCGTGTGTTTTTGATTAGCAGTCGATGCCAAACTCATATGATAGAGTCTCGTGCTTACCCGAGGTCAGTTTTTGTAAGCGCTATAGTTCATTTACGATGTGAACAGTGTCGGCATCCTGCGTTAATCTTGTGTTTTCTCAGCGGTGTGTGCCAATGTTAACATTAATCCTGATTAATCCTCATTACCCATAAAAGCGCTGTACCCTAACCCCTCCGTCCTGCCCAACCAGACAAGTCCATCAAACACTGGTGCCGTTCCTCGCCTTCGATCTCTTGCGCTGAACATCGCCAGCTAATCAGCTAGCATAAATAAACTGCTCAGCCAACTCCTAGCCCCAGCTATTTCCTCAAGGAGCGAACAGTTCAAATGAAAGGAAAGGATTTGTATTTCGCTCCAAGTAAATGGAGAAACTGCAGCGTTTGATCTGTGCTTGCCTCGTTTGAAAGAAATCTCCTCCAAGTACTCTAGGTCCATTTATCGATTAATTTTTAGCATTACTTAAAAAATGTTTAAATAAACCCCCAGGATACAACAACGTCTTGGGGGTTATTAAACATGATATTGTTTGTGTAAACTGCTTATGATAGATAAATGGGAGGTGTGGTTTGGTTTTACCAAACTTCGACTCACTGGAATGCACTTCATTGAAGTGGTGGAATGTTTCATATTCCTCCCATCACTCTCTCCTCCCTCTCTTATTTTCTCTGTTCCGCTTGGCTTCCATTAATATAGGGCCCATCTGGCTTTCCAGGGGATATTTAAACAGAAACCCCATCAAGGGGCTCAGTCAAAGCCATATGCTGCGGCTGCTGCTTCTACTGTACACGGTGGAAGAGGAAAAGCATTTAATCATTGGTGATTGAGAGGTTAAAAACCTGTGTGTTCAGCGTCTACCTGCAATGGCTGGAGGACACAGACTAATTTGCTGTCAAACTGACTGGGATGTGCAAAGTCTTGGAGATCTGCTTCTAATATGATGGTTATGAAGTGTCCTTTGAGCTGAACACACAATGGCGAAGCTATTGTGAAAATGCTGTCATTTACTCACCCTCATGTCTGTGGAACACCAAGAAATATGTTTTGAAGAACTGCTTTTGTCCGTACAGTGAAAGTCAATGGGGGCCAAATCAACACTGGACCCCATTGATTTTATTTATTTAGTACAGACTAAATAAATGTATTTTCTTTTGTGCGCCACAGAAGAATGTCACACAGGTTTGTAACGACATGAGAGTTAGTAAAGCATGAGGATTTTCATTTTTGGGTGAGCTGTTATGTGTATTAAATGTTCTGAGGTCATGGTCATTGGCTACTTTTTGTTTCTATACAGTGTTAAAGAGGGTTTGTAAATATCATGGATTAGACTTGACTGTATTTACCACCTGACAAAGAGATCAGGGTTATTTTGCCTCATGCAGTCAGTTAGAGGCAAGAGTGACCTCATTTAGAGTCCTTGGCAGCAAAGTATGTTGAGAAAAAAAAAAAGACGTAATTTTCAGTCTTCCATCTAGGATGATGGTTCTCTACAAAGGTTCCCCATATAAGGTAAGAACTTTCCGGTATTTCTGCTGCAATAATGTTAAAACCGTACACTACCGCTGCATTTATATGATCAGAAATATAGTAAAAACAGTCTTATTATGAAAAGTTATTACAGTTTTTTAGAAGAACTTTACTATTTTATATTTATAAATGTAATTTTTTCCTGTGGTGGCAAAGCTGAATTTTCAGCAACAATTACTCCAATCTTCAGTGTCATGATCCTTCAGAAATCATTCTAATATGCTGATTAGGTGCTCAAGAAATATTTCTTCTTATTAGCAAAATTGAAAACATTAAAACCTCTATACATTTTGTTCAGAATTCTCTGATGAATAGAAAGATCAATAAAACTGCATTTTTATTAATTAATTTAATTTAATAGCTACTCTTGTACATTGTAAATATCTTTACTTTATGTTAATCAATTTAATGCATCCTTGCGGAGTAAAAATCTCACTAACCCCAAACTGTAGTCTAGGCATACAGTTTCTCTTCCTGTACCTGACAGACATGGAACCGTGTCCAACATGCAGCCTGGCATCAGAGATAAGAGGTCCACTGTCAAATGCCAGACTGGACAGGTCATGGCGGACCACGGTCTCCTCAAACGTCAGATAGGTGTATGTGCGCTCCATTTCCACTCTGAGATCTTGAGGGTGCACATGTGTCCGTCAAAGAGACAGTTTGTGTCCCGAAGCAGTTCAGGAGCTCTGAGACATTTGCTTTTTCCGAATAACCAGCAGATATTATCTTTGACTCCAGCAGTGATAAACTCAGACGAGTCTGCTTGCTATTTCTATTTTATCATATTTTCTCTCCCCCCCCCCAATTCCTCAGGTCACACTATGTAAGCCAAAGCATGTAATTTCTGATATATCGGAAGCTGCAGGTATATTACACCAGCATTGGACCATTCTTTGAGGCTGCCTATGAGAAAAATTATAGTGCAAAACATCACTTTGCACTTCCCACAAATAGGCTACAAAATATGGCCTCATGTTTTAGGAATGTTCATTTCTATTAATTTTCCTGACTGACAATATTTTTGTCTTTTTATTTATTTTAACGTGCAAACAACAACATACAGAGCAACAACAGAACCTGGATTCACACATCAAGTTATCATGCACCTGCAGCGCTTCTGAGAAAGGAGAAAAACAGAAATCAAATATATGACGCAAAAAAAATTCAATAAAGAGACCATTGTGTGGTTTAGTTAACGGATATGTATAGCATATTTTTCTTTTACCACAAAGAAAAAAAAAATAGTATTTGGTCAATATGAGCATCCCTAGTTTGATCATTTATTTATTTGACAAGAAAATCTGACAAAATAGATTCAACATTAATTTAGTTAAGTCAATATATTAAAACGATGGCATATGATTTTAATTCTGGATAGACTTGAGAAGAGGGACAAAAAAATAAAAATGGGGCACAAAAATACCCTGATGGTGGAAAGTGCCACTTCCACTTTGTCCATGTGAGTGATTTTAGTTGAGAAAACGTAATATGTCATTGTCCTGTTGATGCAGTCGTGCTTGTTTGCCTCCGATAACCTTTGACCTGATGATAGAACAGTCATGCTTTCTTCCTGCTCCCTCTGTTTCTATCTATCCCGTTTATTTCCTGCCCACTGACATTGCAAATCTTGCTTACAGTGGCTTTGGTCCAGGACACACTGGAACGAAGCATTCTGTAGCCAAAATAATTACTCAATGCCTTGGTAACAAGAGCTTACATTTTAGTAGATCTCTTGAGCCATTTTGCAACTACCAGCCCAAGAGCAAATGGTATGTTGATTCCGAAAACATGACTAAATATTTGATTTGTGTGTGTGTGTATACACTGGTGTTCAGGTATCGGCAGCTGTTGTATGTTCTCATACTCTTCATCCAGCTTTCTAACACACTCGTTCAAGCCCAGACCTGTTTCTAGTCCTGCCCACAGGCGTATTTTTCTGCTATAAAATGCTGAGCTTTATAAATAAACCTCTGATTCTGCTCATCTCTCACGCCGCTGCTCTCCACTAATGCCTCCAATACCGGCCATGCGCAATTTCCCGCTGGCTCGACCGAGTCTCCAAAAACCTCGGTCCCTCTTGTCTTTTACAATAACAGCCAACCTATTTATACTCCCTCTGCTTCGGTTCTTTCATTCCCTGCTTTTCCGATCCGTCTCTAAAAGCATCGTGTCCGATTTCTTTCCTTGCTGTTTATTTGTCTCGCCATCCTGGTGAAATTATTGGTAATCTTTTCCCTTAGTTTTATGAAGATAGATGGTCGAGCCAGAGGTTTGACGGATGTTCTATCAAAACAAATAAAAGCCAGAGAACACAAATAAAAAAAGAAGTATGGGATTCCATCAGGAAACCGGTTTGGACGGTGCAGGTGGCAGTGCGTAAGTTGTGTGCAGGATGATATTTCAGCCGAGATCTACGCTCTTAAAGTGCACATGTGCATGTCAGAAACCATCATTTTGATGTTAAGATAATCACAGCATTTTGTCTTCAGAGATGACGTACACTATCCGCACCATATACTAATCGGGCCTGTCGGATTCGCTGGTAATTTCTTTAATAAATGCCATAAGCAGAGACTGCTGGGCTCACTGTATCCAGCCTCTCTGCACCTTCGCTCTATGTGGGAGTTTTATATTGAGTGCAGTCTGTTCAGCTTGGCAAGAGGATTCGGGTGGCTGGCATTTGGAGCTACCCATGCATCTCACCCTATTACAGTAAATGTTACTGTGTCAGGCAAGCAATTCAGCAATAAATAAAGCAGAGCAAACATTATTTCAAAAGCTCCAAATAAGGCAGAATGGAAACACCACTTTTTTTTTTCATGTTCTCTGGATGCACTGCCCAAACTGAAACAAAAATAGAATATGCATCATGTATTGCATTAAATGTCATTTGTGATTTCTGGTCTGTATTATTCAATTTTAGAGAAGCTTTTTTTTTCTCATTAGAACTATTTTCTTGCTGAAATTCATTAGTGTTCAACAGGTCAAGTCAACATGAAATGGCTTTACAACCCATTTTATTTTGTGATGTGACCTATTTCCAAGTGAAATAGGATATTCAGCACTTTTTTTCCTTATTGAATATCCTATTTCATACAGAAATATACAGGACGGGACAAGAATTTAGATATTATTTGAGATAACGTGCTCTGATGAATTGTGCTCAATAAGAAAGTGTTAGGAACATGTACTGAAAAAAGGGGGTGATTTTTATATTGACATTTAAAATCAACAGTCTCATTATATTTCAGGCAGCATGCAAAAAGTAAAAATGGCCTTTTAGGGAATATGAAAGCAGGTGTACAAGAGGAAAAGGCATTAGGTGAGTGGGATAAAGTTGTGTTAAAGAAACAGATGGAGGAAAATTTATAAAAGGAATTGTGAAAAGAAAAGCAGGAGACATTGACAGTACATTAGCAGCAGTGATCGAGTGGCCTTAAAATAGACTCGATTTTTCCTTGAGTATTGAGGACAACCGACCCGACAACCACAGGGTGAGCAGTGTCACCAGCCGACTGTGTGAGCACGATACATTGATCATATCATATGTCTGGGCTCATTGGGAAGTAATTTACGGCATGTGAAAGTGTGTGTGTAAGAGAGAAAGAAGGGAGATGGTTTGGCAGCAGATCCTGAATGTGTGGCTTTGGTTTGGAATGAGGTAATCTAGGCCATACCACAATCCCATATATTCTCTTAATCGTCACCATTTCTCTCTCTTTCTCTGTTTGATCACCCTCATTCCCTATTCTTTTCTTTATTCATGTTTTCACCCCTGAGCCCTGTTCTTTTCATATATAGGGGGGTTATTTTTGTCACAATATGTAATTGTGGCTTCAAACCTCCAAAGTCTATAAGCTGCACTTCTTGTACAGAGAGTCTCTCATTAGTCTCCAGTTGGCTGACCTGTTTTTGAGTTGCCATAAATTCAGGACTTATTTCGTCTTAACAGATTCCCAAATATATAATACATGTTTTGAAACGTATGGCCACAGGGTTGATTAACCAGAGGTGACCTAAATATTAAACACAAGCATAACGTTCAAACATGCCTAGTCTATTTTTTATGAAAATCTTGTCATTTGCCCCTTAACATATTCACAATTTGTGAATGAATTACTCTTTTAATCAGATATTTTCAATTAATCGAGTCAGTTCTTGTCAGAATAATTCATTCAGGAATAAAATGATCTGATTTATAATTTCAAATCACTGATTCAGTGATCTGGTTACAGCTGGTAACAGCTCACTGAATGGAAAATGTATATTGAATAATAACTTTACTTCTCCAACTCTTCATTCTCTGACTGTAATCTGGTCCATATTTTGCTGCCTCAAATCTGATTTGTAGTAAGTAGGGATGTAACGATTCACTCAACTCACGATTCGATTCACGATTTTTATTTTGATTCGATCACAATTTGTTTTTACAAATGGAGATTTAAGGACAAAATATAAATTAGTAAATGCGTACTTATTTTTGCTTGGACAAAATGCTGCATGTTTATTTGTGAAATTGAAATATAACACTATAATAATTTTTATGCACTTATATGCACTTGCATATTATTGCTCTTTTGTGGTTTTGATTGCTTCTATTACCCTCATTTGAAAGTCGCTTTGGATAAAATCGTCTGATAAATGACTAAATAAATAAAATGACTAAAATAACAAAACTAAATTGAAATTTTAAAACAAGCCCCAAATCAAATAAATAACACAAATAAAATAAATCTCTTCATATTAACAAAATAAGGCTTTGTCTGTTCTCTTTCCATGTAAAATTAGAGGCAACCTCTGCATTGTAATCACGATCCAAACAAAGATGCTGCATACATGCAACAGGAGCAGTTTTCAAACTAAATTAGATTGTATAGTTTCGAAATTTGAAGCAAAAACAAAATGGGGGGTTGGCGGGGTGGGGCTTGACTTTAGTTTTGTGAAACTATACTACAAAAATATCTGCATGAAACAGAAACAGTGGACGAGCTGAATGAGACGCAGATACACTTGTTTCCGCTGTAAACAAAGCAAAGCAATGCTTCATTATAAAAATATAAAATACATCTAGGCAAGGCAAGTTATTGTATAGCACATTTGCATACACATGTACTTAAAAGTGCTTTACATAAGAAAATAAAAAATAATCACCAACAATAAAACAAAAATTGAAAGTGATTAAAAAATTGATATTTTTAAGAGGGTTAAAAAGAATTGAAGAAAACATTTTCAGACATACAGTGCAATCAGTTCGGACTTAGCACAGTGCTCATTCAATAAATGCACAGCTAAACAGATGAGTTTTGAAGAGATCTAAACTCTTCTAAAGACAGTAAGTTCCCTTCAGACATACAGGTGCATCTCAATAAATTAGAATGTCGTGGAAAAGTTAATTTATTTCAGTAATTCAACTCAAATTGTGAAACTTGTGTATTAAATAAATTAAATGCACACAGACTGAAGTAGTTTAAGTCTTCGGTTCTTTTAATTGTGATGATTTCAACACACATTTAACAAAAACCCACCAATTAACTATATCAACAATAGAATATGGTGACATGCCAATCAGCTAATCAACTCGAAACATCTGCAAAGGTTTCCTGAGCCTTCAAAATGGTCTCTCAGTTTGGTTCACTAGGCTACACAATCATGGGGAAGACTGCTGATCTGACAGTTGTCCAGAAGACAATCATTGACACCCTTCACAAGGAGGGTAAGCCACAAACATTCATTGCCAAAGAAGCTGGCTGTTCACAGAGTGCTGTATCCAAGCATGTTAACAGAAAGTTGAGTGGAAGGAAAAAGTGTGGAAGAAAAAGATGCACAACCAACCGAGAGAACCGCAGCCCTTATGAGGATTGTCAAGCAAAATCGATTCAAGAATTGGAGTGAACTTCACAAGTAATGGACTGAGGCTGGGGTCAAGGCTTCAAGAGCCACCACACACAGACGTGTCAAAGAATTTGGCTACAGTTGTCATATTCCTCTTGTTAAGCCACTCCTGAACCACAGACAACGTCAGAGGCGTCTTACCTGGGCTAAGGAGAAGAAAAACTGGACTGTTGCCCAGTGGTCCAAAGTCCTCTTTTCAGATGAGAGCAAGTTTTGTATTTCATTTGGAAACCAAGGTCCTAGAGTCTGGAGGAAGGGTGGAGAAGCTCATAGCCAAAATTGCTTGAAGTCCAGTGTTAAGTTTCAACAGTCCGTGATGATTTGGGGTGCAATGTCATCTGCTGGTGTTGGTCCATTGTGTTTTTTTAAACCAATGTCACTGCACCCGTTTACCAAGAAATTGTGGAGCACTTCATGCTTCCTTCTGCTGACCAGCTTTTTGAAGATGCTGATTTCATTTTCCAGCAGGATTTGGCACCTGCCCACACTGCCAAAAGCACCAAAAGTTGGTTAAATGACCATGGTGTTGGTGTGCTTGACTGGCCAGCAAACTCACCAGACCTGAACCCCATAGAGAATCTATGGAGTATTGTTAAGAGGAAAATGAGAAACAAGAGACCATAAAATGCAGATGAGCTGAAGGCCACTGGCAAAGAAACCTGAGCTTCCATACCACCTCAACAGTGCCACAAAATGATCACCTCCATGCCACACCGAACTGAGGCAGTAATTAAAGAAAAAGGAGACCCTACCAAGTATTGAGTACATGCACATTAAATGAACATACTTTCTAGAAGGCCAACAATTCACTAAAAATGTTTTTTATTGGTCTTAAGAAGTATTCTAATTTTTTGAGATACTGAATTAGTGGGTTTTGTTCAATTCGTGAGCCAAATCAGAACATTAAAAGAACCAAAGGAATTAAACTACTTCAGCTGTGTGCATTTACTTTTATTTAACATGAGTTTCACAATTGAGTTGAATTATGAAATAAAATGAACGTTTTCACGGACATTACAATTTATTGAGATGGCAACCTGTAATTCATCTATAAACTCCTACCCTAAAATGATCCGATTTGTTTAGCATCTCAACCATTTGAATCGTCACAAATTTTAATCGGTTTTCAACCGGCTCGCAGTTAATCGTTACATCACTAGTAGTAAGGCTTCACCTGGTCTCAGGCCTAGATGTCACACCCAGTGGACAGGGTTGAATGTCTGATGCATACGGCACACAAAATTGGAAACACTTCAGGAGTTTCGAAGTTGTCATCGGATTGATTGAATTATTCAGGATTTCCGGGAGACATGCGTATCGCGTTCTTTAAAGTTCTGCCTGGAAACAAAGATGCTGTGATGCCAAACCCCCTCATGTTAGAAGAAAGCCGTTGTGTTTACAACTGTGACAATGAGTGCTTATCAGGATCAACTAAATGCTGGATTTTCAAAAATATGTGAAATATGTAAAGTTTGTGGCATAGACTCTTTAAAATATGTCCAAGAGTTTTAGACTCTGGTCTGTTATCGTAGGGACATTTCCACGCCCCTAAACATGACACAGCACAAAGCAAAACATGATTGGTTGCTTTACCTGTCAGTCATATGGCCTCTTTGGCGGTTCTTGGCCATTCAAAGCAGCCAAGGTTCCCAGACCTCCTGCCATCAGTCTGAAGGTCAATCTTGCGTGAGACTAAAGGCTTCACCATACAGGTGACTTGTGGATTATTTCCTTCAGTGGCTTTTATTGGTGGGTGTTTTGCTTTTGTAAAAAGGCTCTCAAACTGTATATAAAATTTTTTACATTTATCGGCTAAAATATCAGTTATCGGCTTCCAAAATTATATATTATCGGTATCAAACTAAATTTCCATGTTGGTGCATCCCTAAATATAATATGACTCATATGAACTGTTAATACTTTTATGGTGCTTTTTCTGTCAATTTATAGCACAACCCCGATTTTCATTCATTTGCATTATACGGGGGAAGAAAAAAAAGGTATTGTATGCAAAAATTCAACATTTTTGGTTGAACTATTCCTTTAATTAATAATTTCCTTTTAGCCTCATTTATCTCCTAGCCTTTCCTTTGTTATCCTTCCTTGTTGGTTCTCAACTGCATTGTGGGAAGGGTGCAAAGAGAGGAGGAGAATGGGTTATTTTATTTTTCTACATTGTCTCCCAGTGAGTAGAAGGCAAATACACAGATGCTGGCTGGGTCAGTGTAATGTGCTTGTTATTGAGAGTGTGTTTGTGTGTGTATATGCGAGGTGAGTGTGGTTATGTGTGTGAGTTTGTTGAATTAAGGGGGAAAGAGTCTTGCCCCTCACTTCCTGCCCATACGCCTCCACATGACACTGGACGACCACAGAGAGAGAATAAAAGACAAACTCTTCTGTGTAGAACCTTTGTATGTTTATGTGTGCGAGTAGTGCAGAAGATCCAATGGGACTTGGGCGAAATGCAAACAGAAATTGTGCAATGCTAATTCGGCTGTTAGAGAACAATACATTTTTGTGTGTATTATTGCATTAGAGGGAGAGATTGAATCTCAGTAAACAGTTTGTGAATGTTTAGATTCAAAATGATTACAGGATCGGCATGTACACAGATGCACCCCATCATGTCAAAAATGTATCAGATCAACACAATAGAGTCTGACTGAAGCTCACATACACTCTCTGCTGTCTGTCATGTCATGTCATGTGCACTCTCGGCAGAAAATCTGAAATAATGTTTTCTATGAAACCGAAAAGCTTTTAACAAAAGATAGTTATGGCAATACATAATGATTCTCGTATTTTAACTCTCCACTGTGCATTTCAAAAGTAGCAACAATATGCACATCAAATACTTTTATTTAGCAAGGATGCTAGGGTTGGGGGGGTGAGTGACCGTGTGTACACACAGACACACACACACACACACACACATACATATAGTATGCATGAAAATGCGTATTTTTCAATTAAAGACAGCTTATAGATGTAATATGGGCTGCTTTTGGTGCTTGACACCTTTTTATTGGTCATTTTGTGTTTCAAGAATAAGATCCAAGCTTAATAATTATGCTATTAGTTACTTAAATATAAAACATTTCAACAAACAACATTACAGTAGTGAAAGACGACTTCCCTTACTGATCACGTCTCTTGCGCAGTGGGATGTTGGACTCATGAAAAATAATCACGTTGTTTGTATTCACCAAAACTGATTTACTGAAGTGAAAACACGGACGGAATTGGCGTTAGCGCGAGCGCCGCTTGCTGTGAGGCGGACGAGCCGGCAGAGGATTGCGCAGCCTTCCTCGAACAGTTATGTTCACGATTTCTGATTTACTTAATGTATTCTCCGTGAGGGGGGCTGTGATTGGATGATGACAGGTATCGGTGATCATTCTCAAGTGATCAGCACTGCTGCTGTTGTATCAGTCAGTGGTTAGATTAGGGTTGGGTATCGTTTTTTTGTTTTTTGATACCGGTGCCAAATCGATACTTTTTAAACGGTTCCGGTGCCTAAACCGATACTTATAAAAAATCCCCCCAAAAATGATGGATTGGCCATTAGAATATAAATAGAATAGAGAGTGCAAATGTTAGAGGGTCAAGTTTTTTAATAAAAAAAAACAAGCAGATTTGAAGTAGCGTTAGAATAGAGAGTGCTAGAGTTAGAAGGTCAAATGAAGATGGAAGAGATGTGTTTTCAGCCGTTTCTTGAAATATTAAGGACTCAGCTGCTTGGATAGAGTTGGGCAGGTCATTCCACCAGGAAGGAACAGTTAATGTCGGACGTCCATGAAAAAATTTTAAATGGGAATGAAAAATGTTTCAATACAAGCATTTCAGGCAAATGTAATTTATGCAATACTTCAAACCTTTAACCCACTTGGGAAAATCAACCCATGGCAACAGTTTAAAAGTAGCCCAATTCTGTGGAAAAAACGCGGATTTGGCAACCCTGCATCCAACAAGAGCTACTGGAGTCAGCTTTGACTGATCACAGGTCGAGAATAAGGAGAGATGACTGACAAAACCATGTGGGTATTTGCTGCTCAACAGATCTGAGCTCATTTGACAAATATATTGTACAGTGCTCCCTGATGTGCCACAATTATACACATATTAGAATGTTAAAGGATGGTTACGAAAATCGAGGGAGCAAGAGTACACAAGCGAATCCAGACAATCACGGACGGATGCAATTTTTGTAGGTCCCAAAAAGCGGGACATGTCCGATGGGAAAAGACGACGTATGGTCACCAATTTATATCTATTGCTAACGAATGTATTCTTTTAAAGTAGCATATGGAAAATGTTTTCTGCCTTATTATGTGACAAGAAACCTAATCAGACTCCAAAAGGAAGCATTTGACTGGGTTTGTGGAGTAAAAAGGTATAAGTCTCTTTTGTTAGGCAAAAAGGGGTGTAGAAATGTGAATACAAGGGATGTTCAGCTTTAGGCATTTCGATTTAAGCATGTTTAGCTTAGTTAACGGAAGGCTACCTGTTGCCATCAGAGCAAGTGTAAAATTACTGCATTTACGCGCTCCTCGGATGCTCTCATTTCCCGAGTTGTGCTTTTAAGTCGGAATGTGAAAACAACACAAGATGTGTTGGATTTATGTTATTAGAGCTTTCCGACTTGAGTTCACGTGCATTTTCTCAGTCGAAATTTTTTTTTTCACGTGCGGTGCCAGTGATGATGCTTCTTACGTCCGTTTCGGAGAACCAGAAGACAAATATTATTTCAATCGATCGCTCGGGCATAGCACCGAAATCTGCGTTCGGATTCGGTTCTAGTACATACCGGTTACATAGGTACCGGTGCCATATTGGTACCGGGTTTCGGTACCCAACCCTAGGTTAGAACAGTGTAGCAGTCAAAAAAACGGGACAAGGGAAGTCATGTACGGGACAAATCAATTAGGCCCAAAATATGGGATGTCCCGGCTAATACGGGACAGTTGGCAACCCTACTCAGGACACATTTAGCTCTACAAATATTGTAAGTCATAGGACACACCAATAGCTCTACAATTACTATAAGTAATTGTAAACAGCGTTTTTGTGCCCTTAAAAGGTGCTGTGAAAAAGGAACTCTACTCAAAGGGTTATTCCAAACAAAAATGAGCAGCTGGATTCCTTTGCAAAGGGTAAATGCAGTAGTCACTTTAAGGAAGCAAATTTGCATTTAAGATAAAGTGATCCAGGGCGACTCGACCTCACGATTCTGTTAGAAAATGTATTTCTGCATATTTCTGTAAATCTATCTCCCATGTCTGTACCTCTTTTCCAGCTCTATGGTCAGTGATTGTCGGTCTCCCTCTCACATTCTTGGCTTAGTAAAGGGCAGAATCTGACAGAAAAGAGTAATGACGCTGCCTAGTGTTAATGTGAGCCTTTATCTGCACTCATTATTAGCCTCATCTTCACAATGTCAATGAGCTTTTAGTGCTGCCTCTCCTTGCAGGCCTCGCTAATTGACAGATAGCTACAAAAAAGCAAACACGTGGTTAAGTCTTGTAAGACACAAACATTTCCTGTAACAGATAACCGGCCAGACCTCCCGTTGCATCCTTTGCCTTCTCATTCGCACATACACGTATTATCAGTCTGTCCATCTAATTCAAAATTACTCTGAGAGGCTCTTTTAATAGCAGTGACGCTGTGTCTGTGGCGAAAAAAAAAAAAGAATCAATATCATATCACCATCCAACGGAACACCTGACAGTTCAATTTCACAGCCGTTCTTGAGAATCGATTGTATGGGAATAGTTTGGGACCCTCTCAAAGGCTGACCGTTGTAGTTAATCTATAGCGCCATTAGCACGGGTCACTGCATACATGGTCATTAAGACCCTACAACTGAGAGCAACATGAAGGCTAGCACCTTTTTGCCAATAGTTTATTTATCGAGATAAACAAATAAACTAAGTACAAACTTATGGCATGATGAATAAGCCGTCTTGCTTTTTTTCTCTGTGTTTCGTAAGCTCTTACAAATCCATGTAACGTCTGATCTTACACAGAGGCAAGTCTACCATGTAATCATGCGTGATAATGGAAGACATGATGATGAAGACAAAACAAATGCTTTCTGAAGTCATCTGTCCTTGAAGTGTTGCAAAATTTGTGTGTTTCTGTTCATAGCTGAATAAGGGAAGACACTCATAATAACTTCGCTCTAATATGATAGAACAAAATGACACATTTCCTAATTTTCACTCACAGGCAGGATTGTTGGAGATGAAAAAGCCCTTCTCACTGATGAAAGTCAACCTTTGTTTAAATTAATGAGGAAAGGAGGGGATGGTGGGTAAAATGATGCAAGCTTCTGGAATTGAAGCAGATTTTGGAACTGACAAATGCCCAGCCTTTAATGGCATTGCTCTTTACAAGGTATGAAAAACATTGATCCTTTAAATGATAATTCACACATAAATTATAAAATGCTGTAATCGGTTATTCACTCTACTGTTGTTCCAAACCTGTAAGACTTTATTTAACTTGATTTTATTTAAAGGAGACATTCTGAAATCGCTGCTGGTTGCTCTTTTCCATCCAGTAACACCAAATAGGCACTGAAGCTGTGAAGCTTCAAAAGTACCATAAACTTAACTCAAATGTATGCATAAGAATCATGCAATTTATTCCAAGTCTTCTGAAGCCAAATGCTAGCTTTATACAAGAAACATTACAAAAAATGTAAGTCATTATAAACCGATTTTGTCCAATTCATGAACGAATCATTTATCATCAATATTTTCAGTGGATAAATCTGTTTCTCACACAGAGCTCGCTCATTCATTCATTCATTCATTCTTTAGACTATAAAAAAATGCTGATAATATGTAATGGAGAGTTGACTCTGATGATATCACTCAAAAGTAACAGCAGAATTATAAATTATCAGCCAAACTTTGAAAAAGTGACCTTTTTTTAAAAAAAATATTAAAGGCTGTTGGCAATGAGAAAGCCTGTTTTCCTTTTCACTTCTTTCTGTCGTAACAGTAGGACCTTTTCCTCTGTCCCCTGAAGTGGTTCTCTCTGCTGGGCTACGGCGGTGTTTCTTCAGCCTATTAAAGCTCCAGATGCTGGGCGGGAAGTTCAGCTCTGTGGCTTTGTTCTTTGAATCAGCACAATTGGGGAACGGTTTGATGACTTTTTCAATATAAAGAAATAAGGCCTCTGAATCCTATAAAAGAACCTTTTATATTTTAAGTCAAAATTCAACACTAATACTGCTGTGGTTTGTAATTGCATGGTCTGCTTATGTCATATGGTGCACTTGATTTGTAGCTTTATGAAGGTATTAATATTACAAATTCTATTATGAGTTTAAAGCAACAGTTATCAGGTCATGTTCCAATCACGTTAAATGCATGAGCACACACATATGCAAAACATAAACACTACTTCACTAGACATTGTGAAAAGTGATAATGATTTTCTCACTTTGTCCTTGTCACTCCCACACACAGACACTGCGGCCCCACCACAGTGTATAAGGCAGAGTTCATGATGGCGTCACTGTGGGATCAGACTCAATGGGAGAGGATGATACCCTCAATAAACCCGTCCAGGTGAAAGTTGTAAAAGTCCCGGGAATGCTACAGCAGCGTGCTGCGAGAACCATCAGAGACGGAGAAAACCCTTTACGGGAGAAGCGCGGCTCCAGAGTAGGGTGGGTGTGGGCTGCTTACCGGCACTCCTTTAGATCATCCGACCATCGCTCTTGCCAAAATTTTACTCAACCGGAATTCCGATCCCTCACAGAGCTCCGGGAGATCTGGGAACGTGCTATCTGCAGGGCCCGGCAGCGGATACGGGCCCTGGACTGTGAAACCCAATCAGGACGTCCTGGACAGATGTGATGGGTTGAAGTAGACAGGGTCACTGGTCCGTTACAAAATATGCACATCTGTGAGAGTCGTCCAGTGATGCATCTATTTGATCATCTGAAATCATTTGACATAAAAGGCGCAACCTCATTATCTTGACAGTTTATTGTTTGATTAGCATAGCATGTGGCGTAACAGCAGCATAGCATGTAGTCTCACTGTTTAATCTCTAATGACACACACCTGAGCACCAAACATAAAATTTAGATGCTGAAATTAATTTTATTACTGCACATTATCATATTATATTTAGCTGCATTATTATTATTATTATTACATGTTAGTAATTTAATATTCATATTAATAGATACTTTTTTCGTACCCAAAACCCCTACATTTAGTTGTATTTCACTGTTGTGATGTTTATCTGGAAAAATAAAGCAAATGTTATTTAGTTAATTTAAAGTATGTAGGGTGAATGAGTTCTAGTTCTAGAAAGTGTTCTAGTAATATATTCTTCCATTACTAGAACACACAAATTGAATTCATCCTAAACTAGCATGCAATGACACTGATGTAGCCATCATATCATATGGATCATATCTGACATAATGGTCGCACCTTATGTGCTTTACACCCACAAACAACACAGAAACCACACCTGAGGTGAATTACACTGAATAATACCCCGTTTATTTAGCCAAACTTTGTGCAGTGCTGGTGCCTAATGATTGATGTGTATATTTTCCTCTCCATTTCCCTGTGCCATTTGCAGTGTCTTTGGTATTAAACATACACTCCCCATCAATTGGAAGCTCACTTAAGATGGCCGAATACCCCGTGAAAACCATTTTGTTGGCTCTATCGAACCCCTTCTCAGAGAAACAGCTGAGCTGAATCATCCAGTGCAACTGGTTTAAAGAACAGCAACGTTTCTCTCCTCACCTCCTGTAGGCAAAGGCACACTGCGAGTAATCGCTACTGTTGTTATCCTCTGGTTTCTAATTAAAAAGTCTGTTCGAAACACAGAGCCAGAAGCTAGTGAGATAGCTTGTGTGTGTGTGTGAAATAAGTACATCAATCTAGCCTGACTGAAACTGCTGCTGTGGGTGCAAATGAATTGAACTGATCACTGAGATGAGTGTAATGATGTGATGAAGGTCGGATGTGTGTGTGTGTGTGTGTGTGTGTGTCCTGTGGGGCTCTTTATGGCTCTAAACAGAATAATGAGGCTTGTGTTAGAGCCAGTGCTGTGGGACCACACACACTCTCCTCCACAGATAATTACGCTTGCTCTCTTTCTCGATCTCTCATCTCACTCTTTCTTGCTCTTATAAAACAGTCATTTATTACATGGATAATTGTTGTAGTAATCAACCTGTTAGTAGCAATTAATACATGATTGGACCCAAATGTTTACTGCTCTTACAGTCAGTCTCTTTATAGGTTTGATTTAAACCGATGTTACAGCATCTTTGACCTTGATGAAACTGTGAAATATTCAAAATCGATTTGAACAACAAGAGCGGTGCAGTTGCACAGTGTCTGCTCATTAAAACAGGACACATTGTGTTTTTTTTGGAGATGACTGTAGACCAGACAGTTGTAAGAGCATTGCTTTGGTTTTATGCCTCATTCGGAGTAACACAGAATAATGAGTCTCATAGATAAACATAGAAGACAATGTTATTGCTCTGTGGTTGCTCTTTCATCAGAGCTTGGGAGAGCTTTCAGAGTTTTCAGTTATGTTTGATGTATTAAGCAGCAACTTAATCTTAGACGGCTCTCCTTCTAAAACAAATTAGAAAATTGTTAAAGGTCCCATATTGTCAAAACTGATATTTCCTGGCTTTTTTCACGATTACTGAGGTCTAGGGGCTATTTAACTATTGTCTCGCTACTATTATTACTTGATTAATTATTATTAATTCATTCAGGATTTGACAGGACTCGAATCTGAAAATTCGAGGTCCACCTGATTAAAACTGATTTCAAATCTAATAGTTTACACTTTAAATCAACGGTCGTCCAGCGAGCCGTGAATGTCCGTGTATCTTAATCTGACTGTGTATTTTCCCTGGCCACAGGTCAATACAATTATGATAATTTGTAAGCTCTGTAGCGTCTGGACCACTCAAACACACAATATATATTTTGTTAGCTAGATTTAACAAATACTCTGTAACACCCCAGGAAGCTGAACAGGCCCCTGGTTCCTTAGCAATGCTGACACCCGATACATTTACGCCCTCCTGGAATTTAGGTGAAGAAAATACCCTTCCTTGCCCATAAGGAAAATCCACAAAGGAAGGACTTTTCTTTGCTAATTAATAAATAGGAAAACCTTTCTTTGAATGAAAAGTGTATCCTTCAGGTCATTGTGTATATTATTGTCATCGTGTATTTTGTCTTTGAAATTGTATACTGTGATGCAGGTTTATAATCGAAACACACTCCTGTCATCCTTTCACTATTTGTAATCCTACCTTGTCTAGTATCTATGAATTCGCCTTCTTATGATCGAAACAAGCGTTTATATTATATATTGGTACATAGGCAATATATATTAGGGTCCCGAGAATCTTTAGTAATTTCGATTCAAATCCATTTGCAAATTACCATGCATAGAGAACAAAGGGTCGTAAACCCTCAAGCAATTGCCACCTCCCGCTAGGAAATTCCATTTTGCTCATTGGACAAACCCATCTTGAAAGGCGGAGATCTTCTCCGACCTTAAAGGCCCTGCTCCAGGGACCCTCCCAGTCGGTGGTTTGTTTTAATTCTGAGAGGATGTAAGAAAAACGCTTCCGGAAACACTAAGCTCGTGCCAGGCCTCGGCCTTGTCCTTTCAATTTCACCAAGATCCTCTGACTCAAACTTGTTCTTTCTCATCAACCAACTTCAGCAAGATGTTGGGCTTTAAGATTGCATCAGGAATCTATTTTCAGACAGACGAGATTTGCAAGTATCAAACTTAGTCTTATTAACTGATACATTAAGTATCAGTGACACCTTTTTCAAAGGTGTGTTTGAACTAAGAATCTGATTTTTCCCTCAGGGGTAGATCTGCTGAATATGCAAATGGTTCTATAACTTCATAGTCCTTATTTCTCTTTCTGTACTGAGTTAAGCTTTAACCCTTTCCTATACCAACTGTGTGTGTGTATGTGTGTGTTAGACCAGTTTATGTGGTATGTTAGACCAGTTTATGTGTTTATGTAGTATGTTAGACTAGTTTAAGTGTTTATGTAGTTAATAAAACCTTACTTGTATAACACTTGACGTGTTCATTGTTTACTCAAAACCGGAGTCAATAATCATGCAGATTTATGCTACAAGCTTTTGTAGAATTGTACAGTAAGAAAGTTATTTCCCTTAACCAGGAAACTAACGTTCTTAGAATTGACAAGACAGTTGACCCTGAGAGGTCAGCTAAATATCTACAGCGGATCTAAAATATGAATAATTAATTATAACTAGTTATGGTTAATTATTAATATTTAATAGGAGCGGATGAGTTACACAGCTCCTAGCGAGGTTACGTGATCTTTGGCAAGGGTTTGACTTTAAAATTATACGACACCAGACAATAATGCTTTATAAATGAAACACAAATTGTATTGGCTATTCTAGATTACATAAAAACTAAACTAAAACACACAAACACGACAAAGATCAAGGAAAATTAGTTAACGGAGTGCATGAAGTTTCAAAGTTCTAACTTGTTTTCACGAGTGGTTTTAAATTCAGCCTGAGAGAATTCATAAAGCAGAGATTTGTCTTACGTTTACTGTTTAAATCAATCATCAGAGCCAGTTCAGCAGATAGAAGATTTTGTTAGTTTACTTGCGTTTTGCTTTGGTGACAGCTGAGAAGCTGAGATGTTCCTCGTTGCTGACAAAGGCGTCCTGGAGGGGGCGGAGGGAATCCCGGAGCTTTTGGATTGGTCGCTGAGGTGACGTTTGGATGACGTCCTTTTGGGAGACCCCTAGTTGGATTGGTTGGTCTCTTGATGACGCAGAGGCTTGAGCAGTTCTGCTAAAAAGTCTGAGTTTGCAAGACTTTAAGTTCTTTGAAGATCGCAAAGATTCAACTGAAGTGTTTGAGTTCTGGAGTCTCGCTGTGCGATGTTACGGCATGGGAGCGCTTGTAGCGCTGTCACCAAAGTGAAAGCCAGAGGTCTTGAGAGAGAGAGAGAGAGAGCACGTAAGAGCGAGAGGGCTTTGTGTCCATTTTAAGCAGGCCGACTTTTGTCCAGCCCACAGGTCGCTTGTCCAATCAGATAGTGGCTGCGGGGTTTAGCCACGACCCATACGGTTACTCATCATGCATGAATCACATGCTGTTTGTGGAGAATATTTCTGCAAGTTTTAAATATCTACTGATAATAGTATTATCACCAGAGAATGATACAAAATATAAAAGTTTCACTAACACCAATGTTCGGTGAATAAAACAAGCTTTCATTCAAGCTCAAACAACAGGTAATTTGCATACACAGTAATCGTAATAACTACAAGAAAAGTTATAAGGCACATGGTTAACTTGCACCCATTACAGGAACAGTCAAGCATATATATAAGACATAAACATATTATTGTGAATTTTGCGTGACTCGTATGTGCAATAAATGACTATCTGTTGAATGGTCTGTGGTACGTTCGTGTCTCTTCGTTGGGACAGGGAAAGTAAGGGTTTCAGTCATGCCGGAAGCAGATGGTCACAAAAAAAGTAATGTGGCATAACGGCTATATAGATTGAACTCACGTTAATCAATTGTTCATTAGGTCTCTGCGTGTGTTGCAAGCCTGAGGGTGGATAACTTACGGTTCCTTTTCCTGTGGATGTAATAGTTCATCATGGTGGCACAAGACATAGGGGTTTCTATCTGTTGTGAACAAATTTCCTTGATACAAAAAAAGCTTTGTTGTCTCCTGATTGAATAGTTTAGATCTCATGAGTAATGAGACAAGACTGCAGGAAATAGCCCCCGACTATTGGAGTCATGTGACTGGGAGATTCCAAGGCATACAGGTCTTATGGTATGGATAGAAATCCTACATTAATACCATAATAAGTTTCAAACGTCAGTCCACAGTAAATGCAAAAAGCCTGACTCTTACTTAAAGTTTAAGCTAGGTTCACGAACAGTTGTGACCTTCCATAAAAAGTTACCGTCGAACGACACAGTCACTGCCTCAGGCACACACCGCCTACGTCCCCACTCTCCGTTTACCCAACCCACAGACAAACCAGCGTGTCCATGCTAGGGCTGAGAACGGAACAACACAGAACACATGGAATAGGTGACCTTTAACCACCCGAAACCAGATCGGCCGACCTGTACGTGAAACCTCACTCCAAGGATGGCCGATCGGACAGGATTGTTACGTATGAGTGGATCAATCTACCTGTATAGTAAAGACAAACTCATACATGTATACTATAGTCATGATGAAGATGTATATATTTTTCAATTTCAGCAGGCAACTATTTTTTACAGCTACACTATTGTTCCAGCAACAATTAATCACAACAATGTATATACAATTACAAATGATTATATATAAATCGTCAAGTTTGTTGTTTTACACACATGCACACAGACATTATGTCATACACGACATAGTCGTGTAATGCAAGAAACAATAGACATATGGCAAGAAATCTGTACACGCGCCCATAACAATAAAAAACAATACTTTATTGAAACTTTTCTGATAAGAAGTGTGCGCTGCAAAAATGAGCATTTTTGACGATCGTTTCTGTCCAGTCTGCTCGTTTTATAGCGTTTAACCACAGCTGTCGTCGGTTTTTTGTCTGGCAGTTGTAGCGGATTTTCTCATGGGGAAATATGAATAATTAACCATAACTAGTTATAATTAACTATTCATATTTAGATCCACTGTAGATATTTAGCTGACCACTCAGGGACAACTGTCTTGTCAATTCTAAGAACGGTAATTTCCTGGTTAAAGGAAATAACTTTATTACGTTACAATTCTATAAGTTTGTAACGTAAATCGGCATGATTATTGACTCCGGTTATGAGAAAACAATGAACACGTCAAGTGTGATATACAAGTAAGGTTTTATTAACTACATAAACACTTAAACAGATCTAACATACTACATAACACATTAAGCCGGTCTAACATACACATACACATACACACACATACACACATACAGTTGGTATAGGAAAGGGTTAAAGTTTAACTCAGCAAAGAAAGAGGCATAAAGAATGGATTTTATGGAACACTGTGCATGTATATTCAACAGATCAAAGCATTCAGGGATACGTCAGATTCTGAGTTAAAACACACCTTTGTAAAAAGGT